>JARYHS010013630.1:85815340-85865344 GCA_031002005.1 Vandiemenella viatica
TGAGAATTGTGTTTTTTGTGCGTTTTTCTAATCCTCCTTCCTTCATCTGTGGTAAGTGATGGATTATTTTTCCCATCCTTATTTGCAGTGCTCAACGGCATTTTCATTGTCTCCATTATCCACCTATAGTTTAAATCACATATCCAAGGATCAAAGTTTCCAGGAAGGAATTAAGGCTTTGTGGCAACTCCTCAAGGAATTTAAAGGGGCAGGTTCTGATTGCCTTTTGCAGTGTTTATCAGTTTCACTGTTTATGTGAATGACTTTAATATGCATATTGAGTATAGTGTGTCGTTTGTGTTGTGTATGAGAAATAATAGATGTTACAGGGAGGAACATAGTATCTACCCAATCTGGTCTACTCTTCTGAAAGATACCATAGATCCACTAAGTTTAACATTCCCATCCAACAGACAAATCACCATCATATTCCCTCACTTCATACACATTAGAGGCAGGTTAGGGATTTAAAACAGAACTTTTGCACACAATGTAGTGTTTAGGAAACATGCACCATCCTGTTGGCCAAGAAGTTAAGGGTTAAAATTTCTTCCATCAGTGGGATTCCAACCAGCTAATATAGCAGATATAAGATACTTCGGGTGGGGTGGGACTTTCTCCACCAGCGAAATACTGTTACTGACCTGTTGAAATTTGGATTAACTGCTTTCTTATAGTGTCCTCTTCACGTTTAGCACTCTCCTTTTCTGGAAAAGTCACCACGAATTAAATTAAAAATGCCGAAATATGGGTTGCTCCGCAACCGCGAAATGTTAGCAGCACTGAAAAATAACACAAAAATTATCGGTACAGGGATCATATCAACCAAAATAGGTTCGTTTTGTCATAGTGATTATGGTTAGGTTGAAATTCGGCCTGCACCAAGAGTAAAAATTTTACGGGTAATTCGTTCTGCGGCAGGCCATGTCGCAAACCAGAGACAAACTGTGCATTTGTTTACAACCGAAGCAATCGATTATCTCTGACTGCTTATATCGATTCCAAGATGGTGTGCCTTATAGTACTGCATTTCGAATAAAAATTTTGTATCTGTTAATTTTATGCGACGTTTTGCAACGGAGTGAAGCTAAAACGGCAAGAAAATATTACAGCAATGAATTAAACCAACATTTCAAGAGATTATCATTGATTTCGCAGCGCCGGCGGCAACTAATAGCAGCGCTGCAGTGTCATATTTAGGCATTTTTAATTTAATTCGTGGTGACTCTTCCGAAAAAGGAGAGTGTAAAATATGAAGAGGACATTATAAGGAAGTAGGTAATCCAAATTTCAAAAGGTCAGTACCAGTATTTCGCTGGTGAAGAAAGTCCCACCCCACCCGATTCTTCCATGGTGCCCCAGTAACTTGAGTGAATGGGATTTTAAATTGAGATATTATTTTAAAGTATGGATAAAGTTTTTATGTGTACTCCGAATCTTCAAAGTAATAGAAAATAAACCTGGGCTGGTTGAAGAAGTCAACTAAAGCATGTTTAAAGGTCAAACAATTTGAGATAACAAATACCTTTAAGACAGGAACTTTAAATGTTAGGGGACTAGAACAAAAGGATTTTGAACTAGAAGAACTAAAAAGATGCCAAACTAATAAAGTCTCGATTTAATTTCATAGCATCAATTACAGAGACAAAAAAGGAACTATGACGATTTAATAGAATTATGTAACTATTAAATGTATTTAGAGAATATGCAAGAATAACAGCAATGAAATAAAAAGAATGAAAAACAAAATTTATAATTATAATTGAATTAATGAAAGAATTGTCATTCATTTTCTAATTGCTTTACACCTTGTCAATGTCATTAGAGGCGAGAAATGACTGGGGGCAGGGAACAAGAAGGAATTTGGTCATGGCTTTTGCAGGAAGCATCCTGGCATTCACCTGGAGCAATTTGGGGAGACGAAAAACTGGATGCCCAGATGGGCATTCAAACCCATGTCCTCCTGAATGCGAGGCCAGAGTGTTGCCACTCACCCACCACACCCAGTAAGAATTGTCCTGCTGAGGTTTAAAGGCAATTGTAGAAATCTATGCTCCAAAACAAGCTTGAGATAAAAAATCTAGGGAATTTCATAATGAGCTACATAAAAATGTATAAAAGTGAAGATGTCATAATATCGTAAGACCTCGGTGCAAGAACTGGAAATTGTTACAGATATGCTGTGAACAAATGGAGAGATAATACTAAATTCTAAACACCAATCCCTAATTGATTTTTAAGCATTTAATTGTTTCCAAATTACCAGCAGTTTGTTTAGCCATAAAGATTTCGTGGTCTCAACATGGAAAGGTAAAATATACCCATCACTCACTAGAGTTGAAGAGAGGAGGGCAGTAGAGGCCACAGGCATCTCAACCAACCAGTTTCATATTATTTTGAATAATGAATTATACATGAAAAAACTATGTGCAAGATGCTCATGCCTGAACAAAGTCAAATAATGTGAACATTAGCAGACTTTGGAAAAGTTTGAGAAAAATCCAAATGTCCTTATGGGGCATTGTAGTGACTATGGATGAAACATGTATTCATCACAACACACCAAAAACTTTTTTTGTTTTCATCATTTTTTCGACTGGTTTAATGCAATCCTCCATCCCTTCCTATCTTGTGCTAACCTCTTCATCTCTACATACCCCTTACAACCCACGTCCTCAATTATCTGCTTCATATATTCTAATCTTTGTCTCCCTCTACAATTCTTACCTTCGACTGTTCCCTCCACCAGCAAATTAACCAATCCAGCATGTCTCAAAATATGACCTACCAGCCTGTCTCTTCTTTCTGTAAGCTTCTTCCACAAACTTCTTTCCTCACCCATCATATCCAAAACTCGTTCATTTCTTACTTTGTCAGTCCATTTAATTTTTAGCATTCTTCTGCAGCACCACATTTCAAATGCTTCAATTTTCTTTCTTTCTGATATTCCTAAAGTCCATGTTTCACTACCATAAAGTGCTGTGCTGAACACATTGAGTTTTAAAAAGTTCTTTCTAATTCCTACATCAATGTTTGAAACAGAAAGGCTTCTCTTTATAATAATAATTGATAAAATTGTGATGGAGCACCCACTCCAATGGCAATCTCCCTACACCCCCTCCCTTTCCCCTTCCAACTCACATTTGCCCTCTAATAATTTTTACTTTAAATTCTTTCAGTGTTTCCGGTAAGTTATTCATCACTTCTGTTGGCAATTTATTCCAGTCCCTCACTCCCTTTCCTATGAAAGAAAATTTTCCAACACCCTTACGCCTGAAATCAAGTGCCAGCTTGTGGTCATGGTCAACCTAACCCTTCCAAGCTCCTCTTTTAATTTTCACACCAATCTTTCCATGCTTCATCACCAGTATAGACTTTGTACACTCCCATGACTCTCTTTACCCTCCTCCTATCCTCCAATGAATCCCACTCCAGCTAGTTTATCATATTAGTTACTGATGAGCTTTTTTATGAAGGCTCTTTTTGCTAGTGCTATTCTGCTTTTAACATCATTCCTGCTTCGGCCATCAGTTGTAATTTTGCATCCCAAGTAACAGAACTCACTCACTTCTCCTATTACATCCGATTCTATTTTTATATTTAATCTACTAGTATTGGTATCATTTTGGCTACATTTCATCACTTTTGTCTTGCTTTGATTTATATTTAGTCCAAAATTTTCCTTCAGTGTTTTGTTCATGCCATTCAGTAACTTCTCAATATCCTCAGCCCTATCTGCTAACAAGACAATGTCATCAGCAAATCGTAGCATACTGATTCTTTCTCCCTGAAAACTTATGCCACATGGAAATTTTACCTTGACTTTCTTCATTGCTTCTTCTACATACAAGTTGAATATTAATGGGGATAGACTACAGCCTAGTCTCAGACCCTTTTTAATTGATGCATGTCTCTCGTGATTCTCTACTTGTATTATAGCCACTTGATTCTTATATAGTTTATACAGTATTCTTCTATCTCGATACTTTAGACCTGTCTTCTTTAAAATTTTGAACATCTTGTCCCACCTAACATTATCAAAAGCTTTTTCTAAAACAACAAATGCCATAAAAGTATCTTTGTTTTTCTTGATCAGTCCTTCAGGTATTAATCTTAAAGACAGAATTGATTCCCTTGTCCAGCGATTTTTCCTAAACCCAAACTGATCTTCACCTACTATCTCTTCTACTACCCTTTCCATCCTTCTGTGTATTATTCTGATCATTAATTTTGAAGGATGTGATGTTAGACTAATGGTGCGATAATTCTCACATTTGTCGGCTTGTGCTTTCTTCAGAAGTGTCAAGATGACATTTTTCTTAAAATCATTTGGAATTTCTTCTGTTTCAAAATTTTTGATATCAGCTTGAACAAACTTTCAATTCCTTCTTTTCCTAGGGATTTAAGAAGTTCTGCAGGGATCTCATCAATTCCAACCACCTTATTTGCTTTCAAGTCATTCAGATCTTTTTTAAATTCTGTCATCAAAACAGGATATCCTAAGTCATCAATGTCAACATCGCCTTCCTTTTCCTTTACACAATTGTTCAAGTCGTCCCCATCATACAGTTTCTCAATGTATTCCTTCCATCGGTTAGCTCTATCGTCTGAGCTTACAATAGGTTTGCCATCAGAAGCTTTAATGTTCACACGTTTTTCTTCATTTCTCCAAAATTCTGTTTGATCTTTCTATATGAAAAATCTACTTTACCAATGACCATTTCCTTTTCTACTTCTTCACACTTTTCTTCTAGACTTTTTTTTTTTTTGCATTTCATATTTATTTGATTTCTAAATTGCCTGTATTGCTCTCTTCCTACTTCATGACGAGCATTTTTGTACCTTCTCCTCTGATCCATCAGTTCCAAAATTTCTTCTGTGATCCAAGGTTTTCGGGCACCTTGTTCCCTAAAGCCTAATGTTTCTTTACCAGCTTTCATTATTTTGGTCTTATATGCATTCCATTTGTCCTGAGTATAGCTCCTTTCAGAGTCACTAAGTCTAACATTCCAGCTAATTTTTCTCTCGTGCTAGATTGTTTCAGCTTCCAGTCTGTTCTACTTCCTTATTCCCTCAAATTTCAGCCTACACTTCATTACTATCAAATTATGGTCAGAGTCTATGTCTGCTCCTGGGTACACTTTACAGTTTAGAACTTGATTCCTGAATCTCTGTTTGACCGTGATATAATCTAGCTGATACCTGCCTGTATCTCCAGGACATTTATATCCTTCTTGCATTGTTCTTAAAGAGTGTGTTTGCCATTACTAGCTTAAATCTTTCACAAAATTCTAACAACCTGCTTCCTCGCTCATTTCTTTCTCCTAGACCAAAACTTCCTACAGTATTTCCGTCTTTTCCTTCTCCCACTATTGCTATTCCAATCACCCATGATTATTAGATTTTCCTTCTCCTTCACATATCGGATTCATTCTTCAATTTCAGCGTATATTTTCTCTATTTCTTCATCATCTTCCTGTGACATTGGCATATTCCGGTACACTTGTACTGATGTGGTTAGGGTGAGCTTAGTTTCTAACCCAATTAAAATAATCCTGTCACTAAACTGTTAATAATAACTCACCAGTTTCCCTACTTTCTTATTCATTATAAATACTACACCATTGACAGTTTGTATGCTAATTATTCTGTGTTCCCCAGACCAGAAATCCTGTGCGTCCTTCCATTTAATCTCACTAATGCCAACATCTAACTTATGTTATTCCATTTCACTTTTTAAGTTTTCTAACCTTCCTGCCCTAGTCAGACTTCTAACATTCCACCCTGCGACTCGTAGAATGTTTCTCCCTTAAACCCTCCAAAAACGTAACACTAGTCAAAACAGTGGACTGTATGAAGTGAATTGGCTCCAAAGAAAGTGAAAAATAATGGTTTCATCTCTTTGGATGCCAAAGGAGTCCTATTGATTGACTACCTGGAGAATGGAAAAATAATTACTGTAGAATACTAAAAATCACTTTTGGAGAGACTGAAGACAATGAATGCAGAAAAAAAAAAATGGGAATGGCCAAAATAAGATCCTGTTTCACCATGACAATGTCCTGTTGCATTCAAGTTGCACTTCTCAGGAAAAATTGAGTGAAAAACGGTTCAAATCATTCTGTATCCAGCAAATGTACCCAGTGTCGCCCATTTGGATTAAAACATGCTTCCAAAGTTTTGCTGGCTGGACACAAATTTTTGTCAAATGAAGATGTCATACAGAAGCCAAATGGGTATTTTAAAAGACCTGAAGAAACCCATTTCCATGAGGATTCACAAAGCCGGAGAAACTTTTGAACAAGTGTGTTGAACTTCAAGGCTACTGTCAAAAAATAAAATACATTTCAAGAGTTAATTTGACCTCTGCAGTATCAAACAAAGTTACTTATCAAATCGCATGGTGTCCTTGCCATGGTGTATTTTATTTTTAGTTTCTTGCTTACAGCCTTACTAAATGGAGGTTCAATTTCTTTTGATTCTTCATGAACATTTTCAATTAGTTGAACTAGGACATTTTTTAAATCTGACAATAATTACCAATAATTGTGAACCAAAATAAATTTTATTTATTTATTTATTAAATGTTTCAGTATTTATACTTTACAACATGAGCAATTGCTCTGTACTACAGCTGAACTTTTTTTGTGAATGTTGGAGTTGTATAACACTGCACTGTCCCATGTTACACCTAACTCGCATCTCAAGACTGAACTCATATCCTGCTTGTTCTTTCACATTTGGTTGGGATTCAGCTGCTAGCCAATCCATTCGCAGTACCTTAAATGGAGCATTTAGTTTCACACACTTAAGATCAAATGTAACAGAAAAACTTGGATCTCCCTCAGCTTTGTTATTCTGTCGTTTCAATACTCTTTGCACAATTTGTTGACTGCCACTTCCACCAGGTGTTTTCACAGTCACGATCTTAGTTTTGTTCTTTTTATCAGCAGATTCTCCACCTAGACAGTCCACTAAATTAATCCAGTGGACTGTGTTTCGTAGGTACCTATAAAAATATATTTATATAAATGTTAAACAACACTATACAATAATTATTATTATTATAATTGGAATTGCTACTTATTTACTAACAGGACAGAAAATATGAAACCTGGGAATATGAATGGCTATCTAGTGTAAAGGCTCGGTCACACGGGGCGATTTTTATCGCTGCGACTTGAATAGCAGCGATTGACCCTTCTAGCAGCGATAAAAAATCGCAGCGATGAGAATTAAACATGTTCAATTCTCATCGCTACTAGCGCGCGATTGTGGCGGTCACGTGACCCAGTGGGCGCTACACAGCGTTGTTGTCGCCTCTTCTGACAGCCCAATCGCTACTCATTTCATTGTTGTCTGACGCTCACCGTTTTTTTTTTTTTTTCATTTAATTCCATTTTTTACTTATTTTTGTTGTTGTCATTATGGAAAACGGGGAAGGAAATGTGACCAAATGGTTGATTTTTATGTTCTTTTACGATTATCGGAAGGAGTATTGCACACCTATAACAATAAATAAATTAACAATAATGCGCGAATAAAATCCTTTGAGTAGGTTTTTTAATTAATTGAATGACACTAGACTGATCATTCCATCTGGCGAAAATCTCAGAAAAATTTAAGAACATTAAGGATGCATACAGAAAATAATTTAGCTATAAATAAATACTCCATAGACTTCAGTCTATCACCACTTGCCATGTAACATTAGTTAATTTCTAGTTTGGTCTTACATAGAATCGCACCTCTTGTCAGTGTATCTTTTTCATAAGTTGCGGAGCAACTACTTCAAGTATTTTATCAAAATTTCCTTCAGTCAATCGTTGAATATAGAAAAATTATAATTCCATAGTCAATGCTAGCATCCGTTGCTGGTGGCAAAAATTAACTTGGCGGTGTATCACGCACATGTAGTATCTCAAAGTTCAAAACAACCGGAAGCCATCTTGGTACCGACACTCGCACTACCCAACAAAACACACTAGCTCATGATTACTCTGCAACTTGAAACAAAAGGCTAAAACATGAAGACCAAAGAATAAAGACGAATTAAAACCAAATGTTAAAGAAAGCCAGACGACCTGAGCCGTATGCTATCCTTGATCTACCACTTACCAAAAAATAGTCTAAAAAAGTTTAATTATCGTTAGTGTTCAAAGTTTAACAGTGTGTAGCCTGTCCCTCAAGGTTTATTAAAAGTATGATGACTATAATTCTAAATTAGCGCATCTTGTTGTAAATCATTAAAGTGGGAGGGCGCAGTGGTAATGAATTTCTTTAAAAAAGTTGGTAAATCCCCGATCTATTTCTTAATTTGTGCAATTTTAGAAATTCCTGCTGGATTGCAAATTATTGTGTTTAAATTAGTGTCAACGTGTTCTGTGTTTGCTCCTGATTTCAAAAATGTAACTATTATTATTATTGGTGGTGTATTAGATAAGATATTAATCTTATAAAAATCGAGTTTGAAACTGTTTGGACGACATGTTAGAAAAACTTGGTTTCTTGTTAATAATTACTAAAGTGTTGTTTATACCGAAAAAGTGTTATTAGCTGAATTTTCTTTGAATTTTATTATGTGTTCTAAAAGTTATTTTGTTTCCGGAAGTGTTGTTGTCTAATCGTAGTTTAATTTCGAAATTACCACGTTTTTATTTACGACGTAATAACTTTAAAATTGATTTAATATTTGTTCTCCTGCAAGGAATGTTTTGAAACTTAAATATATACTAGATTCTTTACTCTTTCAGGAAATTTACTTTTTAGTTCGGGAAATTATCGAAAATGTGTGGTTATTTAATGATGAAACTACAACTGTGTCTAAAAAAGTGTTTAAAATTATTTTTACTCTATTTACACGGCATGAATCTACTGAATTTTAGTGAATTTAACTTTCTTTTTGATTATTATTGTTATAAAATTACTTTACTGCACCGAAAAGTATTGAGAATTAGTGAAAGTATCACGTAACCAAAATCGACTGTTTACAAATTGGATAGTAATGGATTACACTGTTTCAGGTTAGTTCAAAGGTTATTTACTATTATACATTGTTTATTTAGAGCTTGTATTGTGTGTTGAGTGACTTTACTGTTTTAAATTGGCTTATTTACTGAGTTAGGTTGCAGTATCGGCTTCTGCATGAAACGTGTCTCTCATATCCTGTAGTTGCTAACTGAAAAATTTCATGTTACTAGAAAGTTAACTCCCTCCTTTATGCTCTATAGCCAAACAACTGAAATTTACCCAATTTCTAAGGTGCTTACACTAGGCTGATTAAGGATCTTATGTCAATAGTTTTATTGTAGCTACCTCTGTGTCTGAATGTAATTCCTTAGATTTTCCAAAAATGATAGTAGTGTCTTAATATGACTTAATTTTTTCAGTTTTTGAATAAGCTTCAATCAGTTTCATGAAATGATAGAAAATAGATTCCTTCAGTAGTGATTACTCCTAACAATATTTTGAACCAATTCCCCATATACGATTCAGTGGCACCAGTCCATTCTCAGAAATACTAACTGAACAATTACAGTACATATTAGCATCAGATTAACATGTATAAAAAATTTAACAAAACGTCTCTCTCCCTAATGCTGTGCTAAAAACAATAGGTTATATCAGTAATACAGGCAAAACAATTAGTAGTATCGGAAGTAAAAACAAAATCACCCATCAGTCGCCAAAGTTGAAAGGAGGGCAGCAACGACAGAAACCACTCCACAAATATATTTTGGGCTATGCCCTTCTTCATGAAATGAGCAAACACACATGGTAAACACAGTAGCATAACTGGAATTACTACTACTTGTAGTGAAATTGAAATGAAGCTAATGCCTTGCTAGAAATTTCTGTTCACCTACTTATGCGTTATATGCATTTTTTTTTTTTCTGTAAATCCTCTTACTATGCGAGTTATAATGTTGAAGCAGTCATGGGAGGGGAATCAGTGAGATGGTTCAGTTTGACTTGGGGCCAGATTATGAAGTCTGCAGTATTTTCAAACCAAATGCAGATCTTGGAAGTGTTGTAGCAAATGTGGAAGACTTAGGGAAAGATTTTTCAAAGGAGGATTGTATTGTAATTTTAGGTTTATTCTTGATAAGGACCCAAATGATTCAATTGCGGAAAATGTGAGTTTGCTTGAGTGTTATGATAAAACCTGGATGTGGCATAACATTAGGCGTACAAATGCATCATTGGAAAGGGTTCTCTGGCAGCCAGCAAATTTACGCATTGGTTTGATAGATATGGCCTGCATTGGTAGGGACAGTTATACTCACAATGGACGCCATCTGAATATCAGAGGTAAAAATGAAGCTTTCGCTTCTTATTGCTGATGAGATCAGGGGATACAAGGTGAGTGAAAGAGGTATTCCTGTTATAAGTGGTGTTAAGTCACGGCCATTTTTAGGGTAAATAAAATAAATGTATTAAGATGTCTAAAAGAAATCAACGTCTCTCCTAATCAAAACTTATTGAAATTAAAAATTCCAACTGACATACCAGTGTGTACCAATAAACTAAACAATTCTAATTAATTGAATCAAAGTGTTCAGACCACTATTTTCCATCAAAATATAAGGGTAATATTTAGTAAAACTGATGACATTACCTTATGCCTTGAAGAGATTCAAAATTCCAGAAATTTCAATGTAGATGTTTTGTGCATATCTGAACATCATTTGTCTGACACAGGAATATCTCATTGTTCATCCCACATTATAAACTAAGTCCTCATTTCTGTAGATGTAAAATGGAGATGCCATTTTTGTTATAAATAATATTCAATGCAACGATGTAGGTGTAAGTAAGTATTGTATAGAACAACACTTTGAATGCTGTGTTACTAAACTAGAATATGGTAAGGAAGAGCTCATAGTAATAGCAATTTACAGGGCCTCCTCAGGAAATTTTAGACTGTCTTTATCTCAGTTAGAGTCTTTGCTACTATGTTTCAAAAATAACAAACAAATAGTTTTATGTGGAGATTTTAATGTTGACTTTCTCGATCTCAGCAATGAGAGGCTAGATATGGAAGCCTTGATGCTGTCTTTTAACTTAATGCCACTTGTAAATTTCCCTACTAGAATATAAAATAATAGCAGGACTGCAATTGATAATTCTCAGAACAGTAATTAGAATATACTTCCAGTAATAAATGGTATCTCAGAACATGATGCCCAGCTGTTGTGTATCAAGTCCAGAAACACTATTAAACAGATAAAGAAAAGCTGGGTATATAGAAGAAATATTAATGAAAACAATATAAAATATTTCATAGATTCCTTAAATAATGAACAAGGTCAGAAGCTTAAAATGCACAGCGTGTTAGTGAAAAATTTGATTCCTTTCTCAATATATTTCTAACACTTTTCGAAGGAAGTTTTAAAAAAAAAGGAAAGTTGTCAATACTCCAAACAATGAACTGGGTAAGGGATGGATAACAAAGGGTATCAGAGTATCTTGTAAAACAAAAAGGGACCAGTACTTAAAAGTAAGAAAATCAGATAACTATACACTGAATGCTCAGTGGCTGGGCTTTATGGAAGGCTCTCATTACAATTACACTACTTAATAAAGATAAGACTATACCAGAAGTTGTAAAACAAAAGGAAATTATTGATGAAATTCTAAATGATAAAACTTGAAACTTACTTTTACAAAGAAAAGTATTATACAGCATCAAGATAACCGCTGTAGACAACAAACCGAAGAATTGCTGAGCAAATACAGTTATACACATTTTCCTATGCAAAAATACCAAGAAATGTAATAACAATGGCCAAAAACAGGTATATATCAGAGAAAATAGAGAATTCAGGCAATAAGATGAAAACTATATGGAATATAATAGAAACTGAAACAGGAAAATCTGTAAATCACTAAAGACATAAAAATAGAACAAAAAGGATCTGTTTGTGAAATATTTAACAAACATTTTGTTTCAGCTGTAGAGAAATTGGGCATAGAAAAGCAATCCCCACATAGTGCCCTAAGACTTCTTCAGACTGCTTTCCCAAATAGATTTGTGGAAACGCAATTTCCACCAGTAACAGTCTCAGAAATAAATAAACTCATGAAACAATGAAAACCTAAAAATTCTTCCAGCTATGAAAATATTTCAAGTCAATTACTGAAAAGATGTTCAGATTCTATATATCACATACTTGCCCACATTTGTAATGAATCCTTAATGGAAATATGGAGTTGTAAAACCGTTGTTTAAAAAAGAAACATCATGTGTAGATAACCATCGTCCCATTTCATTACTTTCAAGATTCTCAAAGATTTTTGAAAAAGTCATGGATTGTAGAGTAATAAAACATGCTACACAAAATAATATCCTCACAATTTGGGTTCCAAAAAGGATCATCTATAGAAATTGCTATATATTCATTTTTAAATAACACATATGAAAAACTGAATAATAAAATGGGCCCTGTAGGAATATTTTGTGATCTTGCAAAAGCATTTTACTGTGTAAATTATAAATTACTTTTAACGAAAATGGAATACTATGGTATTTATGGAACCACAAGTAAATGGTTTAAATCATACATGGAAAGTCAAATGCAAAAAGTTTCCATTTTTGATTCTAAAATAAGCAAAGATGCTTCATCAGACTGGGAGAAAATAAAACGTGGAATTCCACAAGGTTCTGTCCTCTTTTTGTTGTACATCAATGACCTTCCTGAAAACTTATCAGACAAAGTTAAGTGTGTTTTATTTGCAGATGACACTAACCTGACTGTGAAAAAAACACCAAACAGGAATCTAGAATTTAATGTAAATGAAGTACTTAGTGACATAGCAAATTGGTTTAAGGCAAATTAATTAAAATTAAATTCTGAAAAAAAACACATTATATTAGGTTTAAAACAAGAAATTATGCACAGCCAGATTTACAAGTAAGCTATAAAAATATCACAATATTAGAAACAAAGAGTATAAAATTCCTTGGTATTAAAATAGATGAGAAACTCTGTTAGCACTGAACATATCACTTCACTATTGAAGAAGTTAAGTAGTGCCACCTTTGCAATATAACACTTTCTCAAACAGCAGATCTAAAATTAACGAAACAGGTGTACTCCTCATATTTTCATTCAGTGATGTCATATGGCATGATTTTTGGGAAAACTCTTCACAAAGTAAAAAAGTTTTCATAGCACAGAAAAGAACTATTAGGATCTTGTGTAGGGTAATCCCAAGAACTTCTTGCAGACAACTTTTTTTTAAAAAAAACTCAATATTCTTACAATGACTTCTCAATATATATATTCTGTCATGTGCTTTGTCATAGATCATTTTAACCTGTTTACTTCTAATTCACAGGTACACAATTTCAATAAAATAAACAGAAATAACTTGCACAAAACACAAACATCTCTGTCATTAGTACAAAGAGGAGTTAATTATTTTGGTATATATCTGTTTAATAAACTTCCCAAGAGTATAAAACAGTCTGCAGAAAATAAAGATATATTTAAAGAAAAGCTGAGAGATTATCTTATTGGCAACTACTCCAACTCCTTTCAAGAATTTGAACAAACTAATTAATTGTATTCAATATGACTTTTCCAAAATTCAGTTGTAAAAATTAAGTAGTAATATTCAGGTATCCATGTCATATCTTGCACAATTTTTTCTGGTTTTTGCTTTGGGTTTTATAGCTTGTTCAGATTATTAGAGACAGGATGACAGCAGGAAAGGGGAGGAATTCGGTAACAACCTTTTCAAGATTCCATCCCAGAATTTGCTTGGAATCAAAATCTGAATGGCGGAGAGGGATGCCAAAATGCCAGGCTCAAGCATTACTGCTCAACCATCAAGCTCAGATATTGATAGTAAAGATGGTGACTAATTAAATAGGAGGGGCAAGGGAATACTTTCTGAATTGTTGGCTAGGGCTGTGAGGGATCCCACTTCCAGTGGTGACAGGGTTGGGGCTGTGCCTTTTTCAGATTAACGGGTAAAAATAAGTAATAATAGGGATACTGAATGTAGATCCTTAGTTAGAAAAATCACTAATACTAAAGAAATAGAAGAGCTTTTGAAACAATATCAGAGGGGGAGCAGATCTGGGAAGGTGAATGTAAGTGCTGAAAATCTCACAAAGCCAGTGATATGAGTGTTACTGGTAAACTTTAGAAGTATAATGAACAAAGTAATGGAGCTTTCGAACCTAATAGAGATACATGGACCTCAAGCAATTATAGCGGTAGAGTCCTGGTTAAAAGAAGGAGTACTAGACAGTGAGGTTGTTCTTGATGGTTACAGAGTGTACCGCAAAGATAGAGGAGCAACTGGGGGAGGGGTATACATACTGGTTTGCAAAGACTACTACAGTTCACTGGTGTTAAGAGATTATGACAATGATTTACGTGGGGTAGACTTCTGAGGAAATAAAAAAAGAAAATGTCAGGGTGTTGGCTGCTTACCGTACTAGGAAAATGAATGATATAGATGAGGCTCTTGGGGAGAAATTAAATTCATACTCAGAGTTCAGAAGAGAGCATTGAATGGTCATTATTGGTGGGGATTTGAACTTACCACGTGTCAACTGGGTAGGAAATAAGATTAATAACACAAAGATTTGCAAATACCTTAGTAAGGGAAGGAGGCTTTACACAGGTGGTTGAACAAAAAACAAGGGGACCAATCATGTTGGATATTTTCCTAATATAGCTGGATGATAACCTAATTGGGTGTCAAGTAACTGAAGGAATAAGTTATCACAATGCAGTTCTCATGGATATAGGGACTTCAGTAAACCAGTGGCCAGAATTGAAGGGGGAAATAGATACAGTTATAAAAAGGCACAAATCTTGAAACTGAAAAGATATTTCAGGGTCAATTTTATTAAATGGAAGAATGTTACAAGTTCAGTGGAGACAAAGTGGGAAGAGTTCAAGGAAATAATAAAAAAAAAGGTTAAGACATGTTTATTCCAAAACAGAGAATAAAGAGAAGTACAGAACCTTCATATTATAACAGGGAGGTGAGGAGATTAGAGAGATTGGTGAGACCAGAACATAACAGAGTCAAAACAGCAAGGCAGTAGGGAAGTCATGAAACAACTAACCAAAGAATTAATAATATCAAAGAAACTGGCTAAGGATGAGTCTATGAAGAATATTATTGGTGCAGGGGTACCTATGACTGATGCATCTAGAAATTTCTATAGCTATATCAGGAAACTGAGGGGAAGAGAGGGTATTGAGACAATTATAGATAAGAATGAAAAGAAGTAAGCGAGGATTTTAAAAAAGGCAGAGTTATTAAGTAACTGGTTTAGTGAGATCATTAGGGACAATAATTAAGGGGTTATATCTGGAAACACGCCTGTTTCGCACAGTTGGAGGGGAGCAGATTAGAAAATTTGTAATTAAATATGAAGATATCATGAAGGAACTAAGAAACCTAAAAAAGTTTAAAGGGGCTGGTGTTGATAACATTACTACAGATGTCTTAAAGATAGTAGGATGGGACATTGTACCTTACCTTGAAACATTATTTAAATTGAGTATGGAAACTTGTTTTTACCAGATGACTGGAAAAGTGTGATAGTAGTACCAGTCCATAAAGGAGGGGCAACAAACTGGGTTGAAAACTATAGGCCAATCAGCTGGACATCAGTGGTAGGAAAATTACTGGAGAGGTAAGGTACTGGTCTTCACGTCGGCAGTGTGGCTTTAGCAAGAATATTCATGTGAATCGCAGTTAGTAGGCTATATGTAAGACATTTCTGATGAAATGGACAGGGGATGTCAAGTTGATAGTGCAGCATTAGATCCTTCAAAGGCCTTTGGTAGAGTGTGCCATAAAATGATGCTAAATAAGGTAAAAACAATTGGAGAAGAATTCCTAAAAGGTAGAAAGCAAAAAGTTAGGGTAGGAAATGTAGTATCAAAAGAAGTAGGAGTGAACATAGGAGTCCTACAGGGTAGTGTATTGGGACTATTGTTACTCGTTATTCTAATGAATGATTGTTTTAATAGTTTACTGTCAGATGTTAGATTGTTTGTAGATGACATAATGTTATATAAAAGGATCAAAACAATAGAAGACTGTAATCAGCTGTAGGGTGATCTAGATAGGATAACTAACTGAGTGAGTCAACATGGGATGAAGATAAATACAAAGAAGAGCCAGCTTATAAGGTACACAGATAAAAATCTAAAGGTTGATTATGATTATAAAGTGGGGAAGAAGCTACTTAATGAAGACTCGAAATGTAAATACCTTGGCATAACATTTGATAGCAGACTTAACTGGGCAGGACACTTTGGACAGGCAATAGGGAAAGGGTTCAAAATCCTTCACCTGTTTGAAAGAATGATGAGGGGATGCACTAGAGAAGTAAGGGAATTGAAGAACAAAACTTTGGTCAGAACATTGCTGGAATATGGTGGTGTAGTAAGGGATCCACATTTTGGGTGTCAAATACAGGAGTTGGAGGGGGTGCAGAGGAGGACTGCCAGATTTGTCTTTGGAAATTGCCGCAGAACACAATCGGTAACTAATATGATAAAGTAGCTGGAGTGGCATTCATTGGAGGATAGAGAGTCAGGGGAGTGTACAAGGCGTATATTGGTGATGAAAAGATATTGGTTGGAAAATTGAGAGAGGTGCTTGGAAGGGTAAGGTTGGCCATGACCACAAGCTGGCACTTGATTTCAGGTATAAGGGTGTGGGAAAATTTTCTTTCGTAGGAAAGGGTGTAAGGGACTGGAATAAATTAGCAAGAGAAGTGATTAATAATTTAACAGAAACACTGAAGAAATTTAAAGTATAAATTAGTAGAGGCCAAAAGTAGGTTGAAAGAAGAAAGGGGTGTGTAGGGAGATTGCTACCAGAGTGTGCACTCCATCGCTATTTTATCAATTATTATTATTATAATTTCCATCTTGTAATGATAGTATATGCCACAGCTTTAGTGGGTTTAAAATGCTTAAGTAAAATTATATTATACTAGTACTTAGGTTTCAACAAACATTTGTGTGTTTAGTTAAAAATTTCTGCATCTCTGGCCAGTCAACTGAAGATAGATACTTATATTCCAAAAATTATTTCTTTTAACTTTCATTTGCTTCAGCTATATACTGTATATAAAAGAAATGCAAGACAATGCGTTTCATCACTGCAATTACCAATAAATTCAATTTTATGCATTATTATTCTTGAATGTTATAAGCTTAAATTTTTTTGTCCCAAAATGAAATTCCTCACAGTTAAATTAATAATATTTCTCTAATGACCTCTTCAGTTCAGCAAAATAAATATTGAACTAAAAAAGAATAATCATAGAACCTGTAAACTAATCAAAGAAATTTATAATAAGAATGCATAATATGAGGAATGGAGGTGAACGTAAGAGTCACCTCTTAGATGAGAAATGGGAAGAAATTTAAATTCAGAGGAAATGAGTACACTATTTGCTAACACAGTAAATAATGTCATGTTTCTATGCCATGGCAATCTTCAACTTCGGTAAGTGATGGTTGTTCTATCCAAATGTTTGGTATATATGTTGTTGGAAAACAAAGCCATAGTAGCATAAAATTTGGATAGGATAATAACAACCGCTTGCCACATTTGAAGGTTGGAATGGTGTCGAAACGCAGATAGACATGCACACTAATTGAGTATTAAATTTCGGGGTTCACATCCCTTCATCAACAGTAGAATGAGGTGGTTGCTGCATGATGGTGGCTCACAGATAACTAGGGGCTCACCCAGATGGTTTGTGCCTCATGGTGGGGGAAAGAATTAACATGGCAATAAGTGTTGTAATGGGGCTGATTAATACCAAAATGCAATAACTTTATAAAATTTACCATTTAAGAAAGTTAAATGAAAGATTTAAATTCCATGGAGAACATTAAATATATGTGCTTTGGATTTCCTGTTACCTCTCGCTGGTCATTATCAACAGACAGATGAACTCAGTTCTTCTTGAAAAGTAGACGTCGCTTCGTGAAAACAGATTACCAATTCATGAACCTGCAATTTTTCGGAAAGGAAGTGTTAAACAACAACCCAAGTAGATTGTATGACGGGTGTTGGTTTAGCTTTAGAAATCGTTGTTATTAAAATGGAGTTATTATAAAACGAGCCTTCCTTCATTGAAAATATGTATATGAATTATTTCTAGTTCTGAAAATTACAACAGAAAATAGAAAGAAGTAACAGTGAAGCGCGTTTCATGGCGACCTTGACACCTGAATTAGTTATTTTGTTAACTGGTACGAACTTCGAGAAAGCAAGTTAAATAAAACGCAACACACAACGATTTACAGTCGACTTGTATATCGATACGCACCACAACAGAGACTTCGAGTGCACATCAACTGGACAGCTATTTAGGTTTCACAACATTGGTGGCCGGCAAAGTCCTGTTTTGCTTTGCTGTTCAAAACATCACGAAAAAAAAAAAAAAAAAAAAAAAAAAGGAAACATAAAAGGGAAGTACATTTTAAATTCTTTTTATTTGTTTAAATATAGTGAAGGATTTTCATTTCGATAGTTAAATTTTCACGGAATTAAATAATTTCCGTTCTTTGCCTATTGTGAATTTTATCGACTTCAATTAACTGTGTTTGAGCTACGAAGTTAGATTTTGTGCTTGTTAAAAATATTTAAATTGAACTTACCATGGATAAAGACAATGAAAATACTTTTCATGTTATCTGTCAACATGATGCTGCAGAAAATTCTAATTTACCGTATATGGCCCCACCGTCTGTATATACCATCTGTAATTTTGGAAAAAACACCTGTATCTCGACCAGAGGATAAAGAGGATGAAAATAGGGTCCATTTTTCACAATTTGAGGATGATTATTCTCCTGCTGTAGGTACCCATCAGGAACCAGAACATAAACAAACTCCATCAACTCCTTCTCAATTTACCCAGCCAGAATATACCAGTTCCCTACAAACACTTACTGACCTAATTTTATCAATGCAATCTCATTTAGATGTTCAGTTCAGAAAGACCAAGACTAGCGTAAATGACCTTAGATGGGATTTTATGGACCATTCACGACAAATTGATTCAAAAATAGGGGAAATCCATGACAAGATAAGAAATTATTACACACATTTTAGTGAACGTGTCACTACAGTTGAAACAACCTTGGAAAAACATATTACTGAATACCATGAAAGCCGAGAAAATGTTGAACATAAGATTCAGACTATTAGTTATGATATAAATCAACTTGGGGATACCTTTAAGAATGAATTTATTCAACAAGGAAACAGAGTCAACAAACTAGAACTAGAACAGCTTAAGGTTAAAGAGTGCATAGAATTATTACATGATACCTCCAACAAGTCACAAACAGATATAGGTTTGTTACATGAACAAAGTAGTAAAATGGAAAAACGCGTTGAACATTTAGAGTGTGTCCAAACTCGACAAGAGAACACTACATTAAATATTATTAATGATGTGCAGCTTCTGAATGAGAGAATTAATGGGTTTGAGGGATCTAAATGTAATAATCAAAGAGAATCCATGGGGTCTCATCCCATTACAGTAATTTTCCCTGATAAAATTGAAGTTGAATGTTTTTCAGATCAGAGTGGTATCCACCCAATAGATTTCATAAACAGTTTTGAAGCCTTTGAAACCTTTGCTTCTTTTACTGATGAGAGAAAAATCAACATAGTATATAAACATCTAAAAGGTACTGCGAAAATGTGGGGAGATCGACAAGTACCTACTTGCTGCTCATATGAAGATTTTAAAACCAAGTTTCAAAATTATTTCTGGTCTAGTGCTCGACAAACAAATGTAATATTAAGATTTTTTTAATGATAGGCGATACAATCAAAATAGGGAGAAACTACACGATTCTGTCCATCAGTGTTGGCTTGGGATAAAGCACCTGGACCAAACCATCGAGGAAACAACTGTGATTAAAGGCATTATTAACAGACTTCCTTACCGGTTACAAGAAACCTTTTATAATCCTCACACAATCAATACAATAGATGACCTACTGAGTTGGGCCCAAGATTTTGATGACAGAGAAACAGGGAAAGAGGTAATTTCGGTCGGGGAGGAGATCCGAACCTATTCAGCAATCCCATTAGTAATGATGTTTATCGGCGCAGAGAACCGAGGAATCCCAATTTTTCAACTGCACCAAATAGAAATGAGATGACTCATCATAACCAGAGCAATGTAAGGTATTTTAAACATGCGAGAAATGGGCATTTCAGAGGGAGAAATAATTGTTTCTATAAAACTGAAAGTGAGCAAAGAGGCAATGAAACTGTACAAGCGATACAACCAGATGAGGCTTTTAATAATCAGTCGGAAAACTAGACATGGCTGAAACTGTGGTCCAAGTGGAGGCCAAACAGGAAATTGGACCATCTCCTATATGCGATGTTAGGACTCTTTTCCATAATGACTCCCGAGAAGACCTTACTGAAGATAAACATGAAGGTAATGAAGAGCACAATTTTATGTATTATGATTTTGACCACTTAACTAATATCTTACATAGAGGAATGAAGATTACAACCAGATTAAATGCTGAATTCTTCGTTCTAGCGGAGTATGTTCTAACAGAAAAATATGTTGAAGAGCATTCTATAGCAGGTACCATGGTTACTAATATAAATGGGGTTAAATCTTCTAACATTTGTGCAGAATTGGAGGAATTTGTTGCTTATTGTAAGAAGGAAGGTGATGATATAAGCTATGACAAAGATGAGGAGTGTTTTGAGAGCACAATAAGTGAACCTATTTCATATGAAGTTAAGCAAAATGTTTTATTTACGAATGATATTGACGAAGTGAACTTAAATGACACTATATTTAACATAGCGTGTAATGAAGTGAGCAATGTACAGAGTCTTTTTGTTGGTGAAAATAATTGTAGTAATTCCATTCAAGAAGTATTCACAAATGAAGAATGTATTGTTTCTGATAAAGATTGTTGTGGCAAAGGGAGACTATTTCTGAAAAGGCAAAAGCTACCATTAGACTTGCTGTGTGTGAAGCAGAATAGAACGGTGTACCCACAAACCTACTACCTGAGGAAGGATAAAATGAAGAAGAGAAGAAATACAACTTCGAGAATCCTCTATCTAATGAAGAAAAAACTACAGAAGAGAAAACAGACTTCAAAACCCTGCTTCAAGAAGAAAAGAAATACGGCTCTCAGAAACCATTACCTGAAGAAAAAGAAAGTAAAGTGGAAATGACATACTGGTTCAAGAACCCACTACCTAAAAAGAAAAAAAGTTAAGTGGAAAAGTCAAATAAGAAGAAAAAAAATTGGAAAGGAAGAAAAAAGTGATGATTTTTGAGGCAACACAGAAGTGGATATTACTGCAGCAAATATTGGAAGGAAAAGGAATCTTGAAGTTAGGCAAATCTTTGCAAACATGGTGTAGAATATTTTTTTTAATATTTATTTTTGAAGAACACTCCGGTTACAACAAGAAAATGACCTGTGTCAATTGGTTTTATATTATAGAATTTTCTGGTTCAGGTACCTCCTTTACTATGTACAAATACCGTATGCAGAAACTGATTTGTTGTTAGTGATATATGTTTGGTGTTTTGAAGAATGGAAAAAAAATGTTTATATATTTTGTTCTTCTACAAGCTTAAAATCTGGCAGACTATATATATATCTTGTTTCAGGAGTACCATGCAAAAGAAAAAAAACTTGATGGCAGCAGAGTAAGACACAGTCGACGTTTATGCTTGCTACAGGTGGAAGACCAGAAGAGCAACCAGAGAAGACAAGATACTTCAACTTTCAATATTTGTTATTATTATTGTATTTGTAAAAAACTAACAATGTAACACCAACACCCGAGGGACCTGTAAATTTCCAGTTTGGTTATGGAGATGAATTAATTCCTATTTCAATTTTTGCAAATTTCATAGAAATTAGCGGGGGGATGTAACGGGGCTGATTAATACCAAAATGCAATAACTTTATAAAATTCATTGTTTAAGAAAGTTAAATGAAAGATTTAAATTCCATGGAGAACATTAAATATATGTGCTTTGGATTTCCTGTTACCTCTCGCTGGTCATTATCAACAGACAGATGAACTCAGTTCTTCTTGAAAAGTAGACGTCGCTTTGTGAAAACAGATTACCAATTCATGAACCTGCAATTTTTCGGAAAGGAAGTGTTAAACAACAACCCAAGTAGATTGTATGACGGGTGTTGGTTTAGCTTTAGAAATCGTTGTTATTAAAATGGAGTTATTATAAAACGAGCCTTCCTTCATTGAAAATATGTATATGAATTATTTCTAGTTCTGAAAATTACAAGGGAAAATAGAAAGAAGTAACAGTGAAGCGCGTTTATGTGTGGAGTGGCGGTTGAAGAGTGTGAATTCAAACATTCTAAAATTGGAAACTATATTTCAAAAACATACCACGGCCCAGTGGAAGGAGATGGCAGCAAATATTGTATCAAATTTTTTTGTACAGCATGATAAGGTAAACTGAAAAGAAAATTGAATAAAACTTGAATTAAAACAACAAAAACTCAATTTAAACAATAGCTATGGTTAGCAGTAATTCATATTGGGAAGAGAAGGTGAACACATGCACACATCCTAGCACTACCTCACTTTATTAGTTCAGTCTATCCTATCCAAACCCTTCTTTACCTTCCCATCTCACATGTACCATCGGATACAAGGAAATGCTATGGGGACATGCATAGTATCTTCATATACCAACCTTTTCCTGGGCAGATTAGAGGAATGTTTTCTTCAAAAGGTTACCCTACAACCCAACTTGTGGTTCGGGTATATAGATGACATTTTTATGATCTGGACCCACTGTGAAAACTTCCTCCTTGACTTCCTGAACTCTGTGAAGAACAGCTACTCTATAAACTTTACCTGGTCCTACTCTCATTCCAATATCACCTTTCTGGACGTGGACATCTTTGTACATAATGGTCACTTATACACCTCTGTCCATATCAGGCCTACAAACTGACAACAGTCTCTCCATGTTAATACCTGCCATCCACATGATGCAGAACACTCCCTTCTCTACAGCCTATCAATCTGAGGCAGAAGCACCTCCTCTGACCAAGGATCCTTTTTGTTCCTTATAGTCTTATGCCTCACTGACAACAAAGACATTAGAGGTGGGAAAAGATGGGGACAAGGAATGGGAAGGAGTTCGGCCATGGCTTTTTGAAGAAAGCATCCCGGCACTGCCTGGAGAGGTTTGTAGAAACCATCGAAAATCCAAATCAGGATGTAAGGACAGGGATTCAATCCCAGATCCTTCTGGATGCAAGGCAAGAAATCCTTTACCATTCACTCCAACAACCTTGCTCCGTAATTGTTCACAAACAAATATCCCGAGTCAAAAAGTGTCCAGCAGAGTGGCACGCATAACCCAAAGCCACCCAGTTTTCTCTTAGCCTGGAAATGCTAAACTAGATTCTTTGTCTTTGCTATGACTTCCTCAGAACTTTTTCTGAAATGCATCAAATTCTCCCCTCTATCTTTTGTTCCACCGCCTGTGTTACCTTAAGCAAACAATATAATCTAAAAAATATACTTGTGCACAAGTACAAACCCCTTAATATTCTTAAACCTCCCGGCGGCTCCTTCCCTTTGCAAAAAGTGCAATATGCATCCAGCCACCACAACCTATTGTAAACCTACCACTGGTGAATCCTACTCTATCATTGGCCATGACCCCTTACCATACCCCTTCTCCTATGCCACTTCACCTGCCTCCAATGCCACAGTTCTTACATCAGCCTCACCTCGAACATGTTATCCACCAGAATGAATGGTCACAAATGAACAGTTTACTCCCAAAATCTAGACCACTCTGTTTCTTGCAATACCAACTCTCACAAAACTCGTGACTTCAATAACTGTTTCACAGTGACAGCCATTACAATACTTTCCAATCCCAAATCTGCAGATGAGAATTGGCCTATCAGCTTATTGTTGAGAGCAGACACCCCCTCTCCCACCCATTGGCCTCAGTCTCAAATAATACCTGCCTTATTCACCCTGCTATGGACATAAATTTTTATATATTTAGACATTATTTAAATTTTTTATGATTATTATTGTTATTACTGTCATTAACATTTTTAAATATATAAAAAAAGTTTCTCCTCTTTTACATGTCTGCTTTTCATCTCACAAGTAATATCTCTGATACTATAATTGTTCCCCCCATCACTTTCAATGATCACTTCCATGCAACATATGGCTGTGTTGACCAGAGGTGTTTGCGCAAGCTCACTCACATGTTTCTATATACTTTAAAAAGTATGGCCTGAAATATTGTGTTTGTGAATGTATATTTTTGTTGCTGCTGCCCTCTTCCCTTCGTATTTGGTGGGTATAATTTATCTTTCCTTATATATATATATGTATATAGGATAGGGAAAAAATACCCATCACTTACCACACATGAAGAGGGGAGTTCGAGAAGAACACACAAAAAACACAAAAACAAACAAATTGCACAATATTTCAGCATGAGCCTTAATGAAATGAGAGGCGAGACATATGGCAGGGGAAAAGATGTGGTCACATCCCGACCCACCACATGAATGAAACAAAGGCGGAAACACGGGGTGGGGGTGGAATTACAGGGGGGGGGGGGGGGGGGTAAGGTTGACCAGCGATAAAAGTGGAACAAAATAATGTTTGTGTAGCAAAATTCAAAAAGTTGTTATAATTTTATTTAGATCGGTTATAGATGAAAATAAATGGAGGTAGAAATATATGGAAATGTAATTTAAATAAATGCAATATACATATATAAGTAACTGACTGTGAAATGAAATATAGTAAGTGACAGGTTTAGCATAGGTTTAGGCCAGGGGTGTGTCTGGTGTCAAGGATATGTTGGTAGGCTAGTTCCCATCTGCGGAGTTCTGAAGGGGTGGTGTTCGCAAAAAGTCTTAACAGCTCTAACTGTGAAACAGGTGTTGAGGTTGATTGAATCATGTGAGTTGGCATGAATTGTCACTGGATGGTCTGGGTTGGAAGTATAAACTTTTTGCCTGTGGCCATTCATCCTGCAGGATAGTTGTTGAGTGGTGAGACCAATGTAGGAGGCAGGTGAGTTGGTAAATAAGGTGAGTGGTAGCACATGTTGCATGTCCAATTATGGGAAAAGATTTTCCTGTGACAGGATTAAAGTGGTGGTGGAAGGGTGCATGCTTTATGTTTTACAGCATGATACAAGGGAAAGAGCCCTGTGGAGGTCTAGGAGAGTCAGAGGGTAAATACTTGTGGACCAGGATGTTTTTCAGATTGCGTGGTCTGCGGAAGCAAGTGTGGGGAGCAGTGGGTAGGATTTTAGGAAGAAGGAGACACATTTCAGGGAATGACCGTAGGAAGTCATGCCCATGGTGGAGAATCTGGTTGGCGGATTCCAAGACAGGAAAGAACTGGGTGATGAGTGTAGGTCCATGGTCAGTTTTAGGAGGTGCAGAACGAGGGTTATGGGAGATGGCTTGGGAGGTTTGATTTTCCACAAGATGGTGGGGGTATCGGCAGAAAACAAGGGCTTGGGATAGTTTTTGGGAGTAATTTCAGAACTCCACAGATGGGAACTAGCCTACCAACATATCCTTGACACCAGACACACCCGTGGCCTATACCTACACTAAACCTGTCACTTACTATCTTTCATTTCATTTTACAGTCACTTACTTATATATGTATATTGCATTTATTTAAATTACATTTATATATATATTTCTACCTCCATTTATTTTCGCCTATAACCGACCTAAATAAAATTATAATAACAACTTTTTGAATTATGCTACACAAAGATTATTTTGTTCCACTTTTATCGCTACCTAACTTTCCCCTCCCCACCCCCCAATTCCACCCCCACCCCGTGTTTCCGCCATTGTTTCATTCATGTGGTGGGTCGGGATGTGACCACATCTTTTCCCCTCCCATATGTCTCACCTTTCAGATAATAAGGCTCATGCCAAAATATTTTGCAATTTGTTTGTTTTGGTGTTTTTTACGTGTTCTTCTCGCCCTCCTGCCTTCATGTGTGGTAAGTGATGGGTATTTTCTCCCTATCCTATCGAAATCTTAGTGCCCAATGGCAGTTTCCTTGTTTGTATTATATATATATAATTGCTCCATGTGAAAAAAAGAATGGTTACCGCACTAACTAGGCATAAAGATGAAGAAATTATAGTAAATCAGATACTTTCTACAAGGTAGATAATCTCATGGCTCTTGCCATTTCTGATTTTAAATTAATTAAAATTAAATTAAAAATGTTTTACCAGTGGCAGATGCAGGTGGGGGGGGGGGGCGGAGGGGTTAAGGGGCTCTAGGCCCTTCCCCCAAAGTATTTAGGTCACTCCTGATGACATTGTAATTTTGGGGACCTTTTTTTATGCAATTTTGGTATAAACCATCATTTCGATTAGATGATGACTTGTTTTTTAAGTGCGGGAAACATGTGATAGTCGCTTGGGGCAATGTCGGTTTTATAGAGGGGGGGGGGGGGGGTTGTTCAATGAGATCCCAAACAAATTGTTCGATGAGGGTGGTCATTTTATTTGAGACATGCGCGTTGTGATGGTGCAAAGACACTACCTTCGTGAGCATTCCTCGTCTTTTGTTCTGGATATCCCACCGTAGTTTCTTCAGAGTTTTGCTGTAGCAGTCCAAGTTAATTGTTGTTCCTTTTGGCAGGAAATCCACCAAAGATACCCCCTTATGGTCCCAAAAACAACCACCATAACCTTACCAGCCGACTTCTCTGGCTTGAACTTTTTGTACTTCGGCAAAGATGGGTGATGCCATTGTTTGGACTCCTTCATTTCAGGAACGTAATGATACACCCAGGTTTTGTCCCCAGTCACTATCAAATCCAGGAAATCTTCACCTTCCTCTAAAAAGAGGCGACCAAATTCTTTGACACCTTCCACGTGCTTTCTTATGTGTTCGTCGGTGAGCTGTCTGAAACAATTGTGCATATGGAGATTTTGCCACACTCTCCATTAAGTCTCTCGGTTATCTCATCAAGAGTTATCCTTCGGTTACTGCACACCATCTCATCAATTCTGGTCACCGTTTCATTGAACACGCTCGGTCTTCCAGGCCGCTCCTTGTCATGAACGTTGCTGCGACTGGCAGAAAACTCCCGGCACCACTTCTGCACATTTTGAATGTCCATACACTTTTCCCCGTACACTTCCACTAACTGACGATGGGTTTCTATAGGTGTAATGGTTTTTGCGTTCAAAAATCGGATCACTGAGCACAGTTCACACGTGGCAGGTGATCTAAGCGACTGCTCCATCGCGGACGGCTGTCAAGCAGCGACTGATCGTCCGATTGATCTTGAACCTGAGTCGGTGGTGAAAGAACCAAGGAACATGACATTGTTGTCGGATTTTGCCTAGCATTGTTGGTTTTGACACGGCGTCGTTGGAGACCTTATTTTTTGAACTGCCCTCGTAGTCAGAGTTATTTTTGCATTTATAATATTAGTACAGTAGAACACCAATTATCCGAAGCAGTTGGGACCAGACCCCATTCGGATAGTAGAATTTTTTCCAAAAAGGGTCTGTTTTAATTAATGTCTGTATATATATTGAAAATGGAAGAAAAAACCATTTTTAAAGAAAAACAGCTTTTAATTTATTTAAATGAAAAGGCAACACTTTGACATGTTAAGGATAGTTATAAGTGCTGTACATTAGTACAGTATGTATGTACCGTATTGTAAATAAAAGTCGTTTCTTGCTAAACATCTCTGGCAAAGTAAGCTGTTTGGCTGTATTCATCTGTTTTTAGGCAGCAAAGTCGAGCATCCGCTTGACAGTGAGCGGTTGCATATGGGTGTAGGCAGAATCATTATTTTTTGAATCGCACTATGTTTCCGTCTTAATTAAAAAAGCGATTCGGATAGTCGGAGTTCGGATAATTGGAGATCTACTGTATAGATACACTGCACACTTATAAAAATGATAATACATGAAAAATTCAAGAAACTCAATTATGTCGTAAACATAAACACATATGGCGTGGAATAGACTGTTGCATAAAGAAACCGAAACACAAGTCCGTCTACTGGATGGTTACCCAACCTAGATAGCCAAGTGTTGTGTCATAAATTAACACATCACCATCTGTTAGGAACTTATATAACTATAATAATAATTTTGTGCAGTTGTAATAAACTGGTGACAGGGTTTCTATTGGCTGCGCATTCCACCCCTGTCATAGCTGCTCTAACTTAGCTCCCCAATCCTGCCGGGTACAGGGGACCTACAGTTTGATGTGGAATCTGAACCATGGTACTATTCTGGCATACTTCACATTACACAGCAAGCTGTGCCAGAGGTGAAGACCGAGTTAAAATACTTATGAAAATCGCCATCGAGACAGGGATTCACACCGGGAACCTTTCAACCTCAAGTCAGACGCCTTAACCACTGAGCCACCAGACCACTCAAACTTACAAATAATTACAAAACATTGTCCTATGACAAACATTCAATGAACAGATAATTCACAATAATAAATATTAGATCAATAATCGAGATAAAAGCTATCCTATCTTTTAAGTTGGGCCAAATTTCACACAGTAAGCCGAATTTCACCAAAGCCTGTTAAGTAGTTTTGGACTTTATCTCAGACAAACATCTTGATGCGAGAATTTTATATATATAAAATATGCAATTATTTATGTATTATTTTTTCTGGTAAAAAAAGTCTTTATTTTATTTTACACAGAAATTTGTCCATCAGTATTGATGGTCAACTTCCCCCCAAACCATTTCCACTTCACGCTTTGCACCTGGTACATCTCTGATGCGGTAAGTCTTGAAGCATACACATCTGATCCCTTTGCAATATATACTATACCGGTAGTCATGAATAATAAATTATATTGTAATACTATAAAGTGAGTTTGTATTTGTCGTGGCCATTCTTCCTTCACCTGTGATTAGTGACAGGGTTTACTTTTCCTTTTCTTCCCTATTTTTATAGCCCAAAAGCATTTTCATTTCCCTTTTCAAGAAACTCATGACATTACTAATTTGATTATTTGCAATAGCAAGAAAATAATATTTAATATTTTAAATAATATTTTGCAATCAAGGTGTCCACCAGCCAAAAATCTACTCTGTTTTAGTTATGTGACATGTACAATGAATGGCCTTGGAGACTGCTCCGATTAAACCTATATTTTTTGTATGACTACTTAGTCGACTCATTCATAGTCTGGCCAAATGGCTCACTGGAGTTGAAGAATTCTTGTATCACCTGAATTCAGTTCATCCAAACACATGCTTCCATAAAGAGGTAGAGTAGAATGGGATACTCCCATTCTTGGCTATATTAATGAAGCACAAGCAGATGGCACTCTGTTGCATAGTAAGGTCATTAAATGAGTTCACCTATCTTTATGTGTGCTTAGCGAAAGTCTAGAAGGTTTTGTTTGAGATCATAAAAGGGGATGCCATCTTTCCTTGTCAGGTCAATCAGTCAATATTCGTGAATTTCTATCCCAATGCAAATGATCGTAAACTTTATTCAGTAATAGAAACTTTAAATAACAATGTGCTCATTAGTAATTATTCAAAATTTATAACAGTTCTATCAAGCTCACTCTGTATGGGGTTGCAATTGAAGTCAAGGTTGCAAGAGTGAATACTTTATGCAGTGTTTGTATTTCTTGGAGAACAAACTGTAATTTTCATATTTGTGTTAGAAGTCCAATTTAGAATGCAAAACATGTGATCTGATACCACTTTAGAGTCAACAACTTTTAAAGAATATAGAGAATGATTATTAAGTAGTGGCTTTTTATTTGGATGTTTAAACTCTCCACCAGACTAAACAGACTGGTGACCACAAGTATTGAATGCATCTTCATTAAGGTATCAGAGACATCGACGAACAATAAATCATCTTACATGGTCGCAGCTTATGTACAAATGTTATAGTACCCCATGTAACATTTAATCATAACAATGTTTATAGTACAATAAAAACAATTTTACTAGAGATATTAGCCATACTTATAGTTGTATATGTATTAATCTGATGACAAAGTTGGAAAGGGAATATCAAAACAAACAATGAAAGTGAAAAGCTGCCATTTACAGAAAGCTATAACTCCGATGACTAGAGAGGGGATAAAACCAAGACAAACCCAATCCCCCAATATTTTGGGTGATCCCTTAATCACATGAAAGTGACTTGAACTTGAAACACATCACAAGGCCATATGACACAAAGAGGCAAAACCTCCCCTTGTGAACCCATTCACTTGATTTTTAGCTAACTTATCACATTAATATCAAACCAGATACATCTGATTTTTTTTCATCAGGGAAGCAGTACCAAACTTCCAGTTACCATGAGAAGCTTCAATTTTTTTGGCAAATAAAGCAGTTTCTTATCAAAGTAGATTTTTCATTACATATCAATGTGACATTGTAACTTCTGATCATTGCCAGTGGCAGCATCAAAAATGTTTCTTGCAACAATAACAGAATACTTACTTTAGTTTCACACAGTTGACTTAGTGGTTCACAGTGTACCTAGGTTAAAGTCATCCGATTACAAAAATGACAAAAGATGAACCACAAATATTATTTTTGACAAGTCCGTAAGATATGAATGAATAAAAGAGAATACTGCAACTGATTTATATTTTCTTCAGATTTAGAGCTCACCTGAATTTTTTTTTTTAAATTGTGTTTCATTCATGTTTTTGCTATCACAACTGTCCTCCCTTCAACTTTCATATGTAGAGTGTTTACTTTCATTATCCACATTAAACTCATATTGTCTTGTAGTAGTTTTTATATTCAATTTTACCCATAATAAGGATGTATAAAGTATTTCTACCCCTCTTTAAAATTTAATAGAAGCTCTTTAACACTAGAACCGCCGGAACTAATACTATACTTAGAACCGCCGATGTGGTCAAAGTGACCACTTTCTTTGTAATTGCATGCTGTTCTGATTAATGTAAATATTAATGATCTTGATAACAATGTATCACTTTAATTACATTTATTAACAGTATCACTGTATTTTACAACAACAATGGGAACATAATATTACTAAAATTAAAGAGCATAGTTCACAATATTTATCTGCAACCATACTAATTGTATTGCAGTAGTTTTAAAATTAATAGAAATTAATCATACTGGAGAAACTAAGTACCCATGAATATGTTAAGAGAAAGAACAATCATAAGATATGACTATGTATAGTACCTAATCCTACTTACAAGCATTACAAACTACTGTCTTTATTACTTTATATGTTCACGGCCCACAAACATCTCTCTTGCATTTACTGCACACTTCATTTGTCTTGTTTCTGCATTTCCTCGTTTGGCATAGTTTTCTAACTTTCGTAGGAATTTCCGCTTCTTCTCTTTCTTCATCACCATCTTCCTTTTCTTCCTTTTCCTTTCCTTCCCTTGTCATCCTTTCCTGAATTCTGGTTTCCATATAGTATCTACGTAATTCTTCTGCTAGATTTAGGATGAAATTCCTCCTACTTATCTTGATCCCTGTCACTAGCTTGGAAATGATCCATGCGTTGATGGCTGCTAAATCAAGGATATTGTGAAATACGTGGACAGGCCATCGACGAGTACCAGAGCGGACAGAATACTTTCTCGTCATCTGGTCCAAGACATCTACAGCAAATTTTGTGCTATTGTAGAAGCTCACTGTTTCGGGAAGGTGTTTAGAATTATTTTGTATTTCAACATCTGTATGCATGGTACTATACAGAAGAACATTTTTGTTCTTTTTCCCTCGGTAAACAGTCAGAGTGCCACCTTCCCTCTTCAAGAAAACAGACGTATAAAGAGGAGTTTTCATTTTTTTTACAGTGTGTGGAATTTCTTTTCTTGCACGGTTGATAGTGCCGACAAGACTAGTTTTCTCTTTTTCCAGTCTCTCCCCAAGTGTGACCGTAGTGAAAAAATTATCAGTAGTCACATTTCGACCCTTATTGCGAAATGGAGCTACCAACTTCATTACTACTTGTTCTGGAAGTTTCTCATTAGGTGCCCTCTGTTCGTTCTGTCCCACATAAGGGAACCCATTACAAAGATATTTTGTTTCTACATCCGCTAGAAGCCAGAATTTGATTCCGAATTTATCAGGCTTATTCGGCATATATTGCAAATACGGACACCTGGTTCTGCTGGAGAAAATTTGTTCGTCCACAGTGACATTTGATCCAGGTATGTAATTCAACTGACAATTTTCTATAAAATGATTCCAAGTAGTTGATATAAGTGCAAATTTGTCACTTTTCAACCGTTCCGACCGTGTATTTTTTCCATCAAAACGCAAATATTTCAAAATTTCTCGAAACCTGTTTCTGCTCATTGTGTCAGTGAAAAATGGGGCTCCCCACGTTTTCGACCACAACTCATCTACTTCAGTACATCTGGCACCTAGTGCACCACGAACATATAATAAAGCAACAAATGCATCTAATTCTTCTAAAGGCAAACTCCACGAATCATTTCCAAGAAGCCGTTGTGCCTCTGCTTCTGTGCATTTCTTTATGTGTTTCAACATTGATTGATCAACTAAAAGGCGCCAGGCACTCGAAACATTATCATTTGAGACGTGCCGCTTTGCGTATGGAGTAGGTCCCCATGTTTCTTTCAATATATTCTGTTGACCTATCCTACCTGGTTTAGTAACCCCGAAGTCTGCTACAGTCCACTCCGTGATCCCGTCCTTCCCCAGGAGTTTTGAGCCAGTTTCTGGAAGTAAACCCTCACTTTGTTCTCCTCTTCTACGTCGATTCTGTATTGGTCCACTTACAGGAGATGCAGTTCTTCTTTTACCCAGGGTAGGTCCTTCTCTAGCATTGTTTATATTACTGCTTCAGTCCTGGCTCAGCAACTGCATGAGGAAACAGACAATTAGAAAGCTACAACTCATTATAAAGAAACCATACCACACAATAAAATAGCAGTAACAGAAGTAGCAGTAGAAGTGTCAGCTCTCTTATAATAGTGATCATTATTCATATAGTAACAATAATAATAATAATATAAGTGAATGTAAATTACCTTCATCTTCAGTCTCGGAGTTGTCACTCTCCACATTAGCGACAGGTTGGTAATCTTCATCTGTAGAGTCTTCCACAAGGTCCTCAACTTCAGGATCATTTTCAACATCCGATTCATACAAAAGTGCGACAATTTCTTCATCTGAAAGTGGCCGTGGCCGTGGTTTGTATCGCTGTGACATCTGAGCCGTGTCTACTGCTCTGAGACCAGTACTCAAATAATCTGCCTCGTTTATGCGAAACCCAATAGCAAACAATGAATGACATATTGCATTGTTGAGCTTCAAACAATGCGAGTAAATTTCAGTAACCCAGATATTTAGTATATTGTTGACGAGTGCTAAGAGTAAATTCGGGGAGTGACGTACAACAATCTTTCAATAATCTGTTTTCAGATTTCACGTAATGTGGTCAAAGTGACCACTCGGCGGTTCTAAGTATAAGTGGTCATTCAAAGAAAACTAATGAAGATAAAACAAATATTGGACTATTTATATGATCTACATAAACCTTTAAGAAAAGTCATTAACTCACAACAGCATTGATTAGAAACTGACTGAATAATAATATGTTAAAATATAAAAAGTGGTCAAGTTGACCACTCGGCGGTTCTAGTGTTAAAGAGAAAAAAGTTTTTTTTTTTTTTAGTTTAGCTCATGTAGGGTACAAGTTCTGTTATTTAGGCTGTTCGTCACTCATTCAGACAATTATAAAAGCAGTAAACAGGAAAGTCTGTTGTTGATTAAAATATTTTAACTGAAATGTAGAAAAAAATAATAATTACAAAAGCTTTATTAATTTACCAGTTGTGCCCACAATTTGACATTTGTACTTCTGTCATTGAAAAAAATATTAAAGAAATGTTATCAAAGGCATACACAGATAAAATCAATAGTATCCATGCCCTCCAGGTGGTGCCATGTGCTAGAACTAAATGCCAATATTTCAGCTAACCTATGCGGCCTTCTTCTAGGGCAGAATTATGCAGTGTTGTGTTTCACACATTTAGCAGAGTCTGTAAAGCAGATCACAACACAGTTGCACCCTAGAGAAAAGCCAAAGCAGGTCTCTGAAATTGCAAAACTTAATACTAGGATTGGGTGCAACCCTGTGAGCATTGAAACTATTAAAGAAATATTAGCTGCATAGAAATAAGTAGAGAATAATCTTATTTGCACATACTCTTTTTGGGTCTACTGGAGATAGCAACTCCAGCACAATAACTTTCTGCCACATTTGTTTTTAAGCTGCTTGGACCACAAAAGCTAAAGATTGGTTTACAACTGGATTATTTTGTGAATTTAGTAGAATCATAACCATTACTCTGGATTAACATTGTAGAATTAAATGGGAGGGGTCCATTGTCAATACCAATTTGTCTGATATAATGTGCTTTCCGAGTCTTTTAATATTCTATATATTTCTGTTTCAATATTTCTCAATTGTTTTCTGTCAAGTTTTCTAATGCATTTATTTCTGCATTAGTTTTTATACCAGACCATTTGGAATTTATAGGTATTTATTACACGGTTTTATGATCATTCTTTTTTTTTTCCCAAGGAATTTGAGCAGTCCACACCCGAAAAACCGCATTTTCTATGCAGATCCCACTAGTGATATACAAGGGGTGTGACAAAAATAATCAGACTGATTTTTTACTTAACAAAGTTTTTTTTTTTAACTACAATATTATCCCCTTCAAAGTAGTTCCCCTGGGCAGCTATATACTGGTGTGGAGTCGTCGTTTCTGCTCTTGGTAGCAGCACTGAAAGGCTTCAACAGGTAGGGCTGTTAGGTCGGTCACAGTCTTTTGAATGTTCTCCAGAGTTCCAAAATGAAATGTTTCAATTGTGGGTGAATAGTGGGGTTGAGGAACAACAGGAACACGCTTTGAGGTCAAAAATTCAATTATCGAAAAAGCCATGTGACATAGGGCATTGTCTGCAATGTTTGATCTACCAAGAATCTTCCCGAGCCTTTCAAGGACAGTTTCATAAAACACTTGGTTAACAGTTTGCCCTGGAGGAACAAATTCTTTATGTATGATACCCCTACTAGTAAAAAAAGCAAATCGGCATTGTTTTGATTTGCTCATTCAACCTTTTTTTTCCGATTGAGGAGTTGACAGAGTGGGCCACTCTTCACTCTGTTTCAGGATCATACTCAAATATCCAGGATTCATCACCTGTGATCACAAGATTGAAGAATTTTTTGGCATTGTCAATCCTCTCAAGACGATCAATGCTTATGTTTCTTCCATTGCCCTCTGTTCAGTTTTGAGGTTGTCGAAGTCATCTGTCATAATTTGATGTATGGTGAAAGTGTTTAAATTTAACTGTTCACTCATCATCCTTATTTTTAAACGATGTCTGATGTCAAAAGAACCCTCACACGCTCAACATTTTCATATGTTTTTGAAGTTGAAGGTCTCCCTGAGCAAAGTTGATCTTCAACATGTTCTCGGCCTTCCAAAAATGATTTGTGCCAGCGGAAATCTTGTGCTCTTGATAAGCAATGTACCCCATAGGCCTGCTTCAACTTTTCAAAGGTCACACACATGGATTCCTCGAGTTGATTGCACAACATTGCTCTAAATTCTAATGCTCCAATTTCGTAACAGACGCACACACACGCACGCACACACACACATAACTTCACTGATGGTACTGTCAAAAATAATGTGTTGGCTGAACAGAGTTGAAACTCAGACTGAGCATGTGGAAGGGATGAGCAAACCGGTTTAGCACAGACCTGGTAGAGGCAGTATTGGCAGATCGCTCGCAGTGTTACCAATCTCATTACTTTTCTCAAACACCTCCTATGTGGATCCAAGCGTGGCTACATAAAATATCTTACGCAGACTGCTGTGATGTCATAGGCTAGTGTGGTGAAACATTGTTGTAGAACAGTATCACAATATCCAGTAATCCTCTCTTTTTCTTCTGAATTTAGGTTATACATAAACATTTTAAACACATTTTTGTGTATCATTTGTTTCTACCACCCCTAGAACCCCTCTGGAATTTTTAAGTAACATATTGAAATAGAAAACACCTTGTATGTTAACTGATAACACAAGCCAGCACTAAGTATAATTTCATTGAAGTATGTTCATTAGTTTTTGTTCACTCTGTGAACAGATGGGCAAATATAAGAAAATTTAAAGTTTAGACCTCTTTATTGTTGGGTGAAGTTCTCTATATGTTAACCAACATGAGATGCCTCTACTATGTTTAGTTTCATTGAAATCTGTGCACTAGTTTTAGCTGGATGCACACAGACATAAATTTGTACATTTATGGTTTTAATCCCAGTGTGATTAGGAATTAAGTAGCTAAGCTGTGTGTAAAGTATTTTAGATGCTAACTAATGAGATAGAAAATTGCTGTGTGCAGTTTTATTGAAACCCATCCATTACTCTGAGTGTTGCATGCAAACAAAAATTTCAAAATATAGTTCATCAGGATAACTGCATAAAAAGTATCCTATATATTATGTAAGTGGGATTACTAAAGATTGTGATTCCTGGAAGAATTGGTGACATATTATTGTAGTAGTCAAGCACAAGACACCACTAGAATTATTTTCTGAAGTAATTTTAGTGCTGTAGTGCTTGTCCAGGGTGTATTAAGATCTAATTACTGCTTGAAAATAATACATATTCTGGTTGACTACTGCAATATTGTAACAGAATCGTGATCTCTGGTAGATCCACATAAACTATCGCTGTGCAAGGTTTCATCACTCAGCCTCTGTAGACAAAGATTCAAAATTTTACCATTTTGGCATCTCTACCATCAGTAGCATATATTGTAGTTACACTTTTTTAAATAAATTTGACGTCCAGATCTAACTTTTCTACAATTTTACTATACAGCATAGATTCTACACGTAGTTCATCTTCAGGTATAATTTTAGCAAGGTCTACATTATTAAGAAGTAGTAATATACTATGCACATTTCCTCATGTTTTACATTGCAAATAAAGTTTATGCATTACTGGATTGTGTGGACAGAATCTAAAATCTGAATATTTAGTAATAATACAACATGGCATTAACTGTGACAAAGTAACCTCATATCAAAACAGGCACTACAATATCAGTAAGACTATAAACTCTACCAGGATGTATATATATGTATGTTCGTTTGGGCAACTAAGACCAGGTTAAGTGTCGTTTTGGGTTGAATTTGGATTAGATGTGTCAATATCCTTGTTACAACTAGGGTTTTTGTTAGTCCTAGAGGGGACCTACAGTTTAATGTGAAATCTAAGATTATTATAAATTCCCTGTAAAGGGTCATTCCATGTGAATTCAACGAAAAAAATGACATTTTGACACCCACCGACACGGATTTTGATGAAACTTGTCGAGTTTAGTCCTCTTATATCGAAAAATATCCACATCAAATTTTTGCTCTTAATTTGGTTTTGTTTCCATTTTACAGCAAATTGAAATTCTGAAAGTTTGGTATTTCCCAAAGGCTGACAATTCTGCTCTTTTACTGAAAATAATTTATATTTAATTTATTTTTCAGTAAATTTGCATTAATATTAATGAAAGCACGAGGATTCCAGAAAAAAATATGAAAACATTCTAAGAAATATTTTTAAAATAGAAAAAAAATAATTTTCATGAATTATTTTCTGAACGTGTGTAATTTGTTGAAAGTGTTTAACAACCAAAGGGAATATAATAACCCAAAAATTCTTGTTCATAATGATCTTAGAAGTGTGTTCTGTCATTTAAAAAACTAAAATTAATGGCTTTTTCATTTCTTTGTATATATTTTTAAAATTAAATATAATTTTTGAAAATTTTTCATTATCAAATTTGTTTACATAGATATTATTTGCTGGAAAAGCAATTTTTAATGTGTTATTTTACTAAACATTGAGCATCTATTAGATCAGCTTGTTATTTAATAAAGTTTTTTGTTTGTTTATTTTTCTCTCTCTGAAATACTGACTCAACTTTAATTATTTTTCCAGCTTCTTTTATTTAATATGATGACTAATATTTTAATAACCTTTAAAGATTCAAGTTTATGTGGATTTGACAAATAGAACATGTTTATATATATAATACATAATATTTAAGAAAAATTTAACTAAAAAATACCATAACAGAAATTTTTGGCTATTAATGTCCATTGGATGTTTTCCTAGATATAGTGGTACTATTTAAATTCTTTAAACTGATTCATTCTTTCTTGGATCATCCTCATACAGTCTGTAGAGAATTGATAGACTCTCCCAGTTGATGCTGCTGGAAGGTCTATAACAGCAAACAGGCGTGGAATTGGAACAGGGTAGATATCTTCTCGTTTTGGCCACTAAAATGATGGTGAGAGTCCTTGCGGATGCAAAAATTTAATTGTAGCATCCCCTTCTTCATTGATGTTTTGTAACAATCCCAAAAATTATTATACATGCAAGCAACATAGCATGTGATACATAGCTCATTTACTGTCACATATGTTCAGCATTTGTCTTTCAATTTGTAAGTTAAACTGCTTTTGTCGTCACTGCTGATTCTGCTAGCCTCCACAGTTCCCATACTGTCTAGTAGCTTAAAGTTGTGTTAACTTCTTTTCACTGGAATTTTTGTAACACCTTTAAAATTATTTTCAAGATTAGATCGAATAAAGTCTACAGATTCAATTTTATGAATCTACATGAAAAAGACTAACATAAAAGGCCAATGATCGTTTTTCGCCACTAGTCATGGCAAAACTGAATGTGATGGAATTGGAGGAATGCTGAAAAGATTAGCTAGAAAATATAGTATCCTAAGACCTGCAGAAAAACAAATAATGACACCAAATGATTTTTTTTTTATTTTTGTAAGGACAATATTACAAAAATAAATTTTTATTTGATTTCTAAAGACTGATCTTGAAAATCGTTTTAAAGATGTTACAACAATTCCAGGGACAAGAAGTTTACAACTTTAAGTCTGTAGACAGGACATGAACTGTGGAAGCTAGAAGAATCAGAAGTGATGACAAAAGCAGTTTAAAACTTACAAACTGAAAGTCAAATACACAAAATATGTGACAGGAAATGAGCTATACATCGAATGCTATGTTGCATGCATGTATGAAAATGTTGTTATTTTGGAATTGTTACAGACATCAGTGAAGAAGAAGGGGATGCTACAATTAAATTTTTGCATCCCCAAGGACCCTCACCATCATTTTAATGGCCAAAACGAGAAGATATCTGCCTTGTTTCAATTCCACGTCTGCTTGCTGTTATAGACCCTCCAGCAACATCAACTGGGAGAATCTAACAATTCTCTACATACTGTATGAGGATGATCCAAGAAAGAATGAATCAGTTTAAAGAGCTTAAATAGTACTATATCTAGGAAAACATCTAATGGAAATTAATAGCCAAAAATTTCTGTTATGGTATTTTTAATTAAAATTTTCTTAAATTATGTATTTTCTATTTCTCAAATGCACATAAACTTAAATCTATAAAGGTTAATATTAGTAATCATATTACATAAAAGAAGTTGGGGGGGGGGAAATTATGTTGAGTCAGTATTTCAGAGAGAGAGAAAAACTAAAAAAACTTTAGTAAATGATATAAATAACAAGCTGATCTGATAGATGCTCAATGTTTAATAAAATAACATATTAAAAATTGTTTTTCCAGCAAAATAATATACAGCTATGTAAACAAATTGGATTATGAAAAAGTTTCAAAAATTATACTTAATTTTAAAAATACAGTATATACAAAGAAATGAAAAAAGCCATTAATTTTTTGTTTTGTTTTAAATGATAGAACACACTTCTAAGACCATTAGGAAAAAAGAATTTTTTGGGTTATATCCCCTTTGGTTGATAATGAATTTCAACATATTACACACTTTCAGAAATAATTCATGAAAATTATTTTTTTTTCCTATTTTAAAAGTATTTCTTGCAATTTTTTCATATTTTTTTTTTCTGGAATCCTCATGCTTTCATTAATATTATTGTAAATTTTCACAAAAATTGACTGAAAAATAAATGAAATACAAATTATTTTCATTCAAAGAGCAGAATCGTCAGAATTGGCAATGTATCAAACATTCAAAATTTCGATTGGCTGTAAAATGAAAACTAAATGAAAACTAAAATGAAAACGAAAAAATTTATGTGCATACTTTTCTGTATAGAAAGACTAAACTTACCAAGTTTCATCAAAATCCGTGCCGGTGGGTGTCATAGCTTGGTTGAATGACCCTAAAATAAAAAAATGTAGAATGTCTATATTTTAGGCAATATCATTTCAACTGCAATAAAACTGTCACATTTAAATGGAATCAAAAAAATCTTAAAAAGAATAAAATGAAAGGAGTGGCATTGCTGAAATTTTGTAATTCCACAGATAAACTAGCATTACTTCATTGAGGTGTTTTCCATGTAATCACCTGAGAAAGATGCCACGACCTTGCTTATCTAGTTGTAGGCCTGAAGAATCACCACAGCTGGCAATGTGAAGAGGTGGAGGATGCTGGATGGAACTAAGCCTACCAGTTTCATACACACCAGCCAAGTGACATAATATGCCACATCTGCTGAATACCAGCTCACAGTGGCAGGCTGTGCAACAGTCGAGGATGTCTATAACCTAATTATGCAGAAATAGAACACACACAAAATAATTAAACAATATGTATTATCTAATAAATTGTATTTAATGTGGCAAAAAGGTGACATATTAGTGATAACATAATTGTTTTATTTTTACTTCAGAAAAAAAATATCACATGAATAATGCTCCATTTCCCTTTCTAACATTTATCAGGTAGTCACATAATGAATCAAGGTTGCATCCTAAGGGCTCCATCCAGACGAATAACTTCACCATTCAAAACAGGATTTTCTATAATAGCTTGCACAAGCATAGCATATTCGTCTGGTTTGCCAAGCCTCTGTGGGAATGGTACACTTTTAGACAAGAAGGCTCGTACTTTCTCTGGCAATGCTGACATCAAGGGAGTATCAAATAGACCAGGGGCAATAGTGCACACACGTATACCTTGTGTAGATAGATCTCTAGCTATCGGCAAAGTCATTCCAACTATTGCACCTTTACTAGCTGAGTAAGCTGCCTGACCTATCTGTCCATCATAAGCTGCCACACTTGCAGTATTAATAACAACACCTCTCTGCCCATCCTCATTAGGTTGGTTCTCACCTATGAGTCCCACTGCTAAGCGAATAACATTGAATGTACCTATAGCATTTACTGTAAGGACTCTTGTGAAGTCTTCTAGCTTGTGCGCTTGTTTCTTATTAAAATTATATGTTCTAAACGCAACACCAATTCCTGCACAATTTACAAGAACATCCAAACGTCCAAATTTGTCTGTTACAACGTTAAGAGCATTTTGAACATCTTTTTCTGATGTAACGTCCACTGGAACGAAAACTGCATTTTCTCCCAACTCTTTCACGACCGATGCTCCAGGAGAAGTCGGAAGATCACAAACAACCACACGAGCACCTTGGTTCACTAGACGAGCAGCTGTCGCCTTCCCTAGTCCAGAAGCTCCTCCTGTCACAAGACCCACAAGATTTTTTATCATGATTTGGTGTTTGCTGGATAGTAAAACCTAACTACAATCAGTATTTGTAAAACTGCACTGTCAAGATCTACCGAGATACAGTTGTATTTATTCAGTCTTATCAGTATCAGAGAGAATAATCTAAAGACAGCAAATTCAGAAGAAAAAAATATTTAAAGGTTTTAAGTTTGTAATGTGACAAAGTTCTTATTTTATTTTTTCTGTGTATTCTTCCAATAACTACCAACAAGCAAAATTCACGTAACGCGCACTGTGCGGCGATCAAAGATAGCAGATACCAAATGAAGACACTTTTGGTTTGTTGTCAGGGTTCAACCAAAGACATATGAGGGAAGTTTGATTATCAACTAGACCGAAATGAAAAGGAGAGGAGAAATAATACCCAAACCAGGAAGCAAGAAATGACAAAGAGAGAAATTCAATTATGTTGCAATTAAAATTTAAAAGACATAAACCAATATTTAACTTAATAATGTATGAGATCACAAGGATAGTTTAAAAGTCATTAACCAAAATTAGAACATGTTTACAGAGCACAAGGCATAAATGAAAAACACATTTTCACTAGTATTGTATTAAACTACTTTGCATTCCCATTAAAAGGTGTCGTGCTTTTCAAAAACCATGGATAACTGTGTGCGTTAGAACATAATATGCATTTGATAAAGGTAATTATATATTGCCTCTAGAAACAGTCACAATGCTAAAGTTAAGACACATTACAATTGGTAATTCAAAATACTGGATCAGTTATTAAAGAATCTAAAAGTATGTTCTACAAGCAAAAAATTAATGAATCTAAAAATAAAATTAAGCCAATATGTAAAAAATGAATTAGGGGAAAATAACCAGACCTGTAGAATCTTTTTTTTTTTTATTGCCGAATATTTAATAAACATTTTTTATCAGTTGCTCATAAATTGATTACCAATAGCTCAGTGACACATAGTATGGATTTCGTCACTAAAGACTTCCAAGAAAAATTTGGCGCTATGTCTGTAAATTTACCCAACTCCAGAAGAAATAAGAAAAGTTATCAAGTCTCTTAAGAGCACATACTCGAGTGATTCTGATGAAATTTCCAGCAGTTTAATTAAGTAATGTACTAAGTTATAAGTTTAATATATCTTTACTTGAAGCTACCTTTCCGAAAAGGCTTAAGTGTGTTGTAGTTAAACCACTACGAAAAAGAGTATCCATCAGTTGTATCGAAATACCGTCCCGTTTTATTACTAATAGCCTTAAAGTTTTTTTAAAAAAGTAATGTACAATAGAGTTCAAACATCTCAAAAATAATAATATTGTAACTAAACCGCAATTTGGTCATCAAAAGGTCCGGTCAACAGAACATCTGATATTTGCATTCAGTGGCAATATTTTAGAAGGAATAAGTGACGAATTAATGCCTGAGGAATTTTCTGTGACTTGTCTGAGGTATTTTATTGTATTGATCATGAACTTCTGATACAGAAATTAAAGTATTATGGTATCGATGGCATTGGCTATAAATGGCTTTGAAAAGAAAATATCACTGGAACATTTTAAAGCTGCGTTATGTGGTTCACTGTTTTCTGAGTGGGAATGTATCAGATGTGGAGTACCTCAAGGTTCTATTTTTGGGCCACTCCAATTTTCAGCTGACACAAGAGTAGGAATAAAAAATACTCCAGATTTGTCCACAGAGCATATTTCAAATTATGCGTTTGATCTTATTAATAAATGGTTTAAGCTAATGGCTTGTCTTTAAACTTTGATAAAATTCAATTCAGTACATCACACAGATTGACACCAGACTTAAGGATAAAATTTGCAGACCAGTCCAATCAAGAGGTCGAGTGTATGAAATTTCTAGGTTTGCATATTGATCATAATTTAAATTAGAGGGTTCATTTCTCTGACTTACTGAAGGATTCAGTACGTTTAAGTATTAGAAAACCGCGAACTATATAGAATGAACAGAAAAAGAATGGAATTTCAGTCTGAGAGAAACAGGGGAATTAGGAACAAATAATATGTTGTGCAATTTCAAATTAACAACTACCCTAATCGGAAGTGAGGAAATTCGGTACCCTGACACTCCTTTGTATGTGCTCCAACTCCTGTATATGATGCCCAAAAGGTGGGTCTCAAACCACAACACCACATTCGATCAATAGTCGAGCCAACATTTTATAAACCAATTCCCCCACTTCTTTGGAACACTCTTCACCAGTAACTGATGGATTTTGTAAGCTTTTCCTACCAATTGCCCAATGTATCTTGTACAACTGGATCTATTATCAAATGTTATGCCAAGATATTTACACTTCAAGCCTTCAACAAGTTATTCTGTCCTCACCTTATAATCATGCGGTATATGACATTGTACCCTATCTAGTAATATTATTTTGATTGAGTTTGGAGACTGCTGCCTACCAAAGAAAAGAGCCATAGTATTACTGGTCCGTAAAGGAGGTGGGACAAATAGAGTTGAAGATTACAGGGCAATTAACCTAAGGACAGTGCTTACATATTTGATGGAAAGACTGGTATATTTGTAAGGATAGGAACTTGTGACATATATATGATAGATAGATAGATAGATATGTTCACTTTGATCCCATGCGAGAATAATCTTGGGGATGTGGAACAGTACATACACTTGTTAGTAATGTCAATATTACTATATAATTGATAATATTATTATATATTGACAACAAGTTAGCAACAACCCATTAGTATAACCAATATCTCCAGTAATCTACAAATACAATCCCGAGTTAATTAATACTTATTATGTGGAACAGTGTATTCACTTGTTACCAGCATCTTATAACCAGATATTTTCTTACCAACCAGTTACTATGATAAGTTTCACTGTAATTTGTGACTACATATTATATTATGTTAGTTACTATTTATGTGGAACAGTACACACACCTATTAGCAATATCAATTATATTACCAACAACTCATAAGCAGTCAATTACTTAAAAACCTGTTAGTATCATAACTTTTCACAGCAGTTTTTGAGTACATGCTATCCCATGTTAGTTACTATATATGGGCGAAATTTTGTAAACAGTGTAATTAGTTCATTTTTCAAAAGTTTCAACAGAAAGAAAAACCATATATCATTTTAGTAATTGTGGATAATTTTGTCACCTTCCCCTTCCATACACCATATATACTATTTTATCAGTCATTCTTAGTTACCAAATTCCAAGAAGAAAATTCTTTCATAGAGTAAAATGGGTTCTGAAGCAGAAACTCTTTCAGTTTGGGTAAAGTAGTTGGGTTTTTGTAGATAACATTTAATTTCTGTTGGTAAGACATTGAATAGGGAAGCTCCAGTAAATGTTAACCCTTTCTGTACAATTGACAGTGATTTGTAATCCTTGTGAATATTATATTTATTCCTAGTATTATGGCTATGTATGTCAGCATTAAGATTGAAGTGTTCAGGATTTTCCACTACAAATGATAATACAGAGTATACATACTGTGCTGGCATTGTTAGAACACCCAGGTTTTTAAATAGATTTCTGCACGGTGTCTGTGGGTTTGCTCCACAAATAGTTCTTATAGCACGCTTTTGCAATTTAAATACCCTCTGTGCTTGTGACGAGTTTCCCCAGAATGAGATGCCATAAGTGAGCAGGGAATGAAAATATGCAAAATATACTAACTTTCTGGTTTCTATATTAGCTATTCTAGATATTACCCACAGTGTAAATGTTGCAGAATTCAGTTTTTTAAGATGTTGTTGAATATGCTGTTTCCATTTCAATTTGTTATCTATATATACACCCAGGAATTTTGTGAAACTGCTTTCATTGATTGCTTTTCCTTCTTATATCACATTGTAGCTGTCCTTTGTTTTATTTTTTGTAACAAACTGAAGTAACTGTGTCTATTCTACATTAAGTATTAGTTTGTTGGCATTAAACCACCTGTTAATTTTCTTTATAACATCATTTGCTGTGTTTTCTAGGTTTTGTGCTGATGGGTCTTTCAAGGATATGCTAGTATCATCTGCAAAGAGCACCATGTGTTCATTATCACCTAGTATATGTGGGAGATCATTTATATAGATTAAGAACAGCAGAGGGCCAAGAATTGAACCCTGAGGCACTCCACATTTTACTATACCCCATTCTGAGTTTATAACATCTCCTGTATTGGCATCTTTCAGTGTTTAAGTATTGCTATAGCATCCACATTCCCAATATATTTTCCCTTTATTTCTTCAGCAACTGTTAAGAAGTAGTTATTGAAAGCACTTCCTACATAAGAGGGGTCATTTACAAGTTTATCATTAATGCTTATAGATATAGGTTTATGTTCAAGGGATGATACAGTTGTCTCTCTTTTAATAATGATCCAGACACTTTTTATCTTATTATCTGAACTGCTAATTTCATCGTTTATGGCCAAACGTTTAGATTCTTTTATTACTTTGGTTAAAATTCTACAGTAAGTTTTGTAATGTTGTCTGAGAAGCATATTATCAGTTTTCCTAACTTTTACATACAATTCCCTTTTATGTCTGCAAGATGTTTTAATACCAACTGTAACCCAGTTTTTGTTTACTCGTTTTTGATCAATTGGAGCTAGTTTTGTATGGAGACACCTTTTGTAAATTTCTAAAATCCTTTGGTGAAAGTAATTGACTTTATTGTTTACCCCTTCCCCGATCTATAGTATTTTCTAATTACAGTTGTTTATTTCCAAAATTAATTGTAAAGTTTCTTTCTCTTGTAATAGTAATTCAAAGTGTAATAATGCAGCCTTGTTTCGGAACTTAAAGAATCCATTGTTTGTCAATAGGCTCGCCAGCCAGCTTGCCGCGCAGTAGAATACACTCGTAACATAGCTATATTATATTTAGTGCAGTCCGCGCGAGGTGACCGCCGAATATAGTCATGGTTTAGGGTGACAGAATGTGGAGGCAACAGCCTCGATATGTATGAATGCGAAAAATATGAACTTGTGAAAGATTTGAATATATGAACTTAGTTTTCAGATACCGAAACTAAAAATTGTGTAGGGATTAATTTACTACATCAGAATATCAGAGGGTTAACAAATAAAGTGGATGAATTGCTAGTCCACATAAATGAATTAAATGATATCAGTAGAATTGATGTTTTATGCTTGTCTGAACACCATATAACTGCAGGAATAGGTATGTCATATGTAACTGATTTTAATTTAGCTTCTCATTATTGTAGAACGAACTTGGAGAAAGGAGGAGTTGTCACTTATGTTAGAAATGGTTATAGTTTTGAGGATATAAGTATTAGCAAATATTGTGTTGACCAACATTTTGAAGCCTGTGCTACACAGCTAAGATTCAATAATGAAATTTTCATAATAGTAACAGTATATAGAGCACCATCGGGAAACTTTTCTTTTTTATGAACCAGTTTGAACTCTTATTAACATTTTTAAGCAGAAAAGAAGTCAACATAGTAGTATGTGGTGATTTTAATGTAGATTTTCTAAATAACTTGCCCTGTAAAGTCATGTTAGAATCATTAGTCAGTTCATTCAATTTAACTCAGGTAGTTAATTTTCCAACTAGAATAATGAATAATAGTCACTCAGCTATAGACAATGTTTTCCTAGATACCTCAAAATTCAGTTATACCATCAAGCCATCCATCAATGGACTTTCGGATCACGATGCCCAGTTATTAACCATCAACACTTCAATAGGAACTAGCACTAAGAGTAATGTTTTTAAACTTCAGCGTGTAATAAATGATGAGTCAGTTACTTGTTTTAGAAAGTGCCTGAATGCCACAAACTGGGAACAGGTATACAGTGCTCAAGGTATGGATGAAAAATACAACATTTTTAGTGACATTGTATTAAATTTCTTTGAAAGTTGCTTCCCCTTGAAAAAGTGTCATGCTTCTCAAAAAGAACAAAAGCCTTGGATAACTATTGGCATTAGAACATCATGCATTAATAAAAGGAAGTTGTATATTGCCTCTAGGAACAGTGAGAATGCTAATGTTAAAACACATTACAAACAGTACTGCAAAATACTGAAAAAGGTTATTAAAGAATCTAAAAGTATGTACTACAAACATAAAATTCATGATTCTGAAAATAAAATTAAAACAATATGGGACATTGTAAAAATGGAAACAGGAAAGAGTAATCAAACAAGTAATGATATTTTTGTCAAAGAAAATTCAGTAGAATCTAATTTCTCAATTGCTGATAATTTTAATAAACATTTTTTATCTGTTGCTGATAAGTTGACTGCTAATAGCTCAGTGACACACAGTATGGATTTTGTCAAAAAAGGCTTCCAAGAAAAATTTAACTCTATGTCTATAAATTAGCTACTCCAGAAGAAATAAGAAAAATTATCAAATCCCTTAAGAGCAAATACTCAAGTGGTTATGATGGGATTTCCAGCAGATTAATTAAATTGTGCTCCACAGAATTAAGTAATATACTAAGTTATCTATTCAATATATCTCTACTTGAGGGGACTTTTCCAGAAAGGCTTAAGTATGCTGTAGTTAAACCACTCTATAAAAAGGGAGATAAGGCAGCCGTATCGAATTACCGACCAATTTCATTACTAACAGCCTTCTCCAAAGTTTTTGAGAAAGCAATGTACAATAGAGTTTATGAACATCTAAAAAATAATAATATTCTAACTATGTAGGATCGTAATTTTTCACGGCGTTGAATATTAATATATTTTTCTCGAGCTTCCAGCCGTGTTAATATGTCATATTTGCGGGACGTTTCGAAGGCGTCCATCTCTGCCTTCATTTTCAACCTGATGTCAATGTTTAACTGTTTGTTTATTCAGCCGCTGCTACGGAAACGGTGGAAGACAAAAACCAACACAAGGCGATTACGTCATCCGCTCTTCTGCTCGAGACCGACGCGAAACTGTTTCAGCATTTTAATCGCCGGGTTCCAGGCCGCACTGAGTTGATAACCAGTGTTCCTGTTGACTAATAAATCAGTTAATCTAATTTCCACAGCCTCTGTAATAACGCTGGCCCAAAAATCTTTGACCCGGGCTAAAATGGTTGTTTTTTTCAAATTCAAAAGTGTGACCCTCTTGCACACTATGTTCGGCCACCGCAGATTTTTCTTCTTGCCCAAGACGAACATTTCTGGCGTGCTCTACACATCGCTGAACAATGCATCGCTGTGTCTGTCCAATGTAGCCGCGGCCACATTCACATGGTATATAATATACACCAGGGGTTCGTAAACCTAGGTCATCTTTAACGCTGCCGACCAAGTTACTAATTTTAGTGGGTGGTCTATAAATTGTCTTGACTCCGTGTTGTGATAGCAGTCTACCTATTTTGAAACTTAGGGCACCCACAAACGGCAGAAACGCAAGGCCCTTGGTATCAATCTGATCTCTCCGTCGATTTTCCTTCTGTTTAAACGCACGAGTAATCTGTCCCTGATTATAACCATTATTTAAAAACGTTTTCCGGAGATAGTCCAATTCACCAGCCAGGCTATGTTTGTCACAAATCCTTCGTGCTCTGTGTACCAAGGTAGTTAATACAGAGTTTCGTTGTGCCGGATGATGACAGCTGTTGGCATTTAAATATAAGTCGGTATTGACATCAGGTTGAAAATGAAGGCAGAGATGGACGCCTTCGAAACGTCCCGCAAATATGACATATTAACACGGCTGGAAGCTCGAGAAAAATATATTAATATTCTAACTAAATCACAATTTGGTTTTCAAAAGGGTCATTCAACAGAACAAGCTATATTTGCATTCACTGACAATATTTTAGAAGGAATAAATGATAAATTAATTCCTGTGGGAATTTTTTGTGACTTATCTAAAGCATTTGACTGTGTAGATCATAAAATTCTGATACAGAAACTTAAGTATTATGGTATAGATGGCATTGTTAATAAATGGCTTAGTTCTTACCTTCTAAATAGAAAACAGAAAGTGTCAATGGGAATTTTAAGGCTGCCTTAAGAGGTCCACTGTTTTCTGAGTGGAAATTAATCAGATGTGGAGTACCTCAGGGTTCTATATTGGGGCCACTATTGTTTTTAATATATATAAATGATCTACCCTGTGTTTCATCTAAAAACTCAAAATTTGTCCAATTTGCAGATGACACAAACATAGGAATTAAAAACACTCCAGATTTATCCACAGAATATATTTCAAATTATGTCTTTGAACTGATTAATAAATGGTTTACAGCTAATGGCTTGTCTTTAAACTTTGATAAAACTCAGTATATGCAATTCAGTACATCACACAGAGTAACACCTGACATATTCATAAAATTTGCAGGCC
>JARYHS010013630.1:85866344-85891396 GCA_031002005.1 Vandiemenella viatica
TTTATTACAGCCACTTGATTCTTATATAGATTATAGAGTATTCTTCTATCTCGATACTTTAGACCTGACTTCTTTAAAATTTTGAACATCTTGTCCCACCTAACATTATCAAAAGCTTTTTCTAAATCAACAAATGCCATAAAAGTATCTTTGTTTTTCTTGATCCGCCCTTCAAGTATTAATCTTAAAGACAAAATTGCTTCCCTTGTACCCCGATTTTTCCTAAACCCAAACTGATCTTCACCTACTATCTCTTCTATTACCCTTTCCATCCTTCTGTATATTATTCTGGTCAGTAATTTTGAAGCATGTGATGTTAGACTAATGGTGCGATAATTCTCACATTTGTAGGCTTGTGCTTTCTTCGGAAGTGTGAAGATGATATTTTTATTAAAATCAGTTGGAATTTCTCCTGTTTCATAACTTTTTGATATCAGCTTGAATAATCTTTCGATTCCTCTTCTAGAGATTTAAGAAGTTCTGCAGGGATCTCATCAATTCCAACTGCCTTATTTGCATTCAAGTCATTCAGAACTTTATTAAATTCTGTCCTCAAAACAGGATCTCCTAAGTCATCAATGTCGACATCGCCATCCTTTTCCAATACACAATTGTTCAAGTCGTCCCCATCATACAGTTTCTCAATGTATTCCTTCCATCGGTTAGCTCTATCTTCTGAGCTTAAAAGAGGTTTCCCATCGGCAGTTTTAATGTTCATACCTCTTTTCTTCATTTCTCCAAAATTCTGTTTGATCTTTCTATATGCAACATCTACTTTTCCTACGACCATTTCCTTTTCTATTTCTTGTAGCCATTTTTCTTTTGCTAATTTGCATTTCCTATTTATTTGATTTCTAAATTGCCTGTACTGCTCTCTTCCTGCTTCATCCTGAGCATGTTTGTACCTTCTCCTCTGATCCATCAGCTGCCAAATTTCTTCTGTGGTCCAAGGTTTTCGGGCAGCTTGTTCCCTAAAGCCTAATGTTTCTTTGCCAGCTTTCATTATTTCGGTCTTTAATGCATTCCATTCGTCCTCGGTTGAGCTCCTTTCACAGTTAATTCTTAGACCTAAGTCTGCCATTTCTGCAAATTTTTCTCTTGTGCTAGATTGTTTCAGTTTATTCACTTCCAGTCTGTTCTGCTTATACTGCTTCCTTATTCGCTTGAATTTCAGCCTGCACTTCATTACTATCAAATTATGGTCAGAGTCTATGTCTGCTCCTGGGTATGCTTTACAGTCTAGAACTTGATTCCTGAATCTCTGTTTGACCATGATATAATCTTGCTGATATCTGCCTGTATCCCCAGGACGTTTCCAGGTGTATATTCTTCTTGCATGGTTCTTAAACAGTGTGTTCGCCACTACTAGCTTAAATCTTTCACAAAATTCTAGCAACCTGCTTCCTCGTTCATTTCTTTCTCCTAGACCAAAACTTCCTACAGTATTCCCCTCTTTTCCTTCTCCCAATATTGCATTCCAGTCACCCATGATTATTAGATTTTCCTCCCCTTTCGAATATTGGATTAATTCTTCAATTTCAGCGTATATTTTTTCTATTTCTTCGTCATCTTCCTGTGACATTGGCATATATACTAGTACTAACGTGGTTGGGACGGGCTTAGTTTCTAACCTCATCAAAATAATCCTGTCACTAAACTGTTCATAATAACTCACCCGTTTCCCTACTTTCTTGTTCATTACAAATCCTACACCAGTGACTCCATTGACAGCTTGTGTGCTAATTATCCTGTGTTCCCCAGACCAGAAATCCTGTGCGTCCTTCCATTTAATCTCACTAATCCCAACAACATCTAACTTAAGTTGTTCCATCTCCCTTTTTAAGGTTTCTAACCTACCTGCCCTATTCAGACTTCTAACATTCCACGCTCCGACTCGTAGAATGTCTCTATCCATTCTGATGACTCCTCCCTGAGCAGTCCCCACCCGGAGATCCGATTGGGGGACTATTTTACCTCCGGAATATATATATGGAGGATAAGTGACGTTAAATCGGTGAAGCAGGCTCGCGCATGCGCAGTGGCGGCAGCGGCGATATTGCGCTTCCAAACAATTGCGATGTTCCCAGTATATCCCGAAAACTAAGCAAGATATCGAAAAATTTTATTCTTTATTTTCGATTTGTCTCGTCGTGTTACATAAGAATCGATCATTAAATATGACTTTTGCGAAATTTTTCTTCTCCATTTCAATTCAAGACACCTCACTTTTGATACAGTATATCTCTAGAACTAGGTGAGATATCGAAAAATTTTATTCTTTATTTTTCATTTGTCTCGTCTTTTTAAATAAGAATCCATCATCAAATTTGACCAATTTTTTCTTCTGAATTTCAACCATTTCACATTTGGGACAGAATATCTCGAAAACTAAGCAGGATATCAAAAAATTTTATTTTTCATTTTTTATTTGTCATATCGAGTTACATAATAATCTATCACCAGATTGCGGCGTCACCTTTATCCTAGAGTCCCCTTGAGGTTTTTGTACATATTCCCCGTGTCTGTATGGAAGCGGCCATGCCCCCTCCACTCCGTTCATGCCCCCCCCACTCCTCCTCCACCCTGCTTCACTTCAATGCGTGGTGAAGGTCTCTTGCGTCGTCTCCATATATTTCCTTCCTCCATGCGAAAGAAAATCTTCCCACAATCTTGTGTCAGGAATCGAGTGCCATCTTGTGGTTATCTTTTCACTTCCATGCACCAACCATAATTCTTCCACGCCTCATATCCAATATAATTTCGTAGGAAAAACTCAAATTTGTAATGTTTTTTTCTTCTTTCACCAATTTTTAAAAATATTCAGTTAAAAGGAGATTAGATCCTCTGAGCAGATTCTCTTCCAGCGATGTCAGATACGTTAATTTTTAGTTCAGTTTGAGTATTCTGTGCTAGATTCTGGGAAGAATCAATTTTAATGGGTTTTTTCTGTTAAGCTGTGTTCTCAGCGAATCCACTGTGAAATAATAAAAACTTATTGATTAATTTAATTTAACTGCGATGGAGCACACGCTACGATGGCATATGCACCCGTTTTCCCCCTACTTTTCGCCTGCTTTTGACCTGCGCAAATTTTAACGTTAAATTCTTTCAGTGTTTCTGTTAAATTATTCATCATTTCTACAGTTTGATCACTTTAATCCGCCTATTGTGATGCAGATTTGAGGTGGTAGGTAGGTTGGCAAGCATGTGGGCGCATGGTTACAATTGTCTCAGTCTTGTTTATTACAATAAATACCAAATACAATACAACCTTACACAACAATATCAACAACTTCAAACATAAGATTTCCACACTATATCATGTAATAAGCTTAATTACCAATCGGTTACTTAAAATTCCCCCAAGATATACTTATATTAAATAACAACAATACTAGTTGGCCTTAATGATCCATGATGGCCCCAGAGTCCAAGGATTTACACACTTAAATTTACTTATGTCTAAACAACAATTTAATAATGGTAGAATATCCGGTGCTATAAGTTCCTAAACAGGATTTCCCAAAGATCGAGCTTCTCAAGGCACTTATATCAATTGAGCTCAACCAACACTGGTCTGTTTTAATGTTTCAGCACCCCTCAAGGGTACAGACAAACATACATACACTGTTTCCCTCATGTGAAAGAACAGCCATTAGTGACATAGATTGTCCCACGCAAGCACGAACACCTAACAGAAAATCTCCAATTGCACCGAGGAAGCAGAAAATACAACGAAGTTTAATTGTCTGAATACCACGAACTCTCTAACAGTCTATCCACTCGTGGAACATGAAGGCACAGGTTGCTCCAGAAGGTGCCAAAGCGCACACTTTACGAGAACACCCCAAACTGCCATATAGTCTGGGCATGTGAGGCGACTACACAGTTTACGGCCACTCAGAACTGCTTGTCAGACCAGGCACCGTCAATAACCCCTCGTCGACGGCCAAGTATCACGTTGCTCCGCCTAACTGCTGCCCGTGCATGGAGCACGTCGCCTTCTTCAACTGCCGCTTCCGACACCGCCACTTCCTCCTCAGACTGTTCACTTCCTACCGAGACTCACCGCAGAGACTCCTCCCTTTCCTGACCGGGTCGCCCCTTAAATCCTCTCTACAGACCGATAGAGGGCACTCACATTCACAGCGCTCTCTATCGGCCGGCGAAAGATGACAATCGCCACCAGATGGCCGGAACCTGGTCGCCGCGCGCCCTAGCGGAGAAGTTAGCGATATGAAACAGCCACCTAGCGACAGAGAGCCGCGCACGGCTAAAGATTCTAATGCATATATTTAGATAGGGACCAAGTAAGATTTGTATAAAGATACTTTTGCAGCCTGAGGAAACAGAGTTACAGAAGTCTGCAACTATTTTGATCCTATTGCTTATTCTGGGACTAGCCTCTTATCAACTGATGTAACGCTGCCGAGTTATTTAAAGTTTGCAACTTTTAAGCTGTCCTAATTTTAATTTCCAAAGTTTCCCATAATTTCGTGAAATGAATCAATGCCAATATTGCGTTGGATCCATCTTAAGACCATGGCAGAATATATTTCAGTTTGCTGCCCACAATCGCCTTGCTCTATTGACCGCAACGAGCCGTAAAGCTATAATAAAAATAACAAACGAGTCACTGCAACACAACAATCTTATGGTCTTTTGAAGAGAGTAATGTTGAAAATTTATCGTTTGATAGACTAAAATACCATCATTCCATTTGAAAGACATTTTCTCTCTCTCATTGAGTATAAACCTTTAATTTTTTCCATTTGAGGTAATATAGAGGATTAATCAGATGGTTTCAAAATTTCTAAAATGAAATTTCAAGAAATTTTGACTTTTATACCTTTACTAGATGACCTATGTGAAAATTTTGTGTACGAATAGCGAGGTTGGTGTTAGTAGGTTGAGAGACAAACCGGCTCATTTGTAACAATATCTTCCTGCTTTCACCTTATGTATTCTATCCTGCAGTCCTCTACTTTGACGTAAACACTGGAGCGGTAACGCGATCAATCCTAATCGACGCTAGTGAAAGCCTGGCAGCTTGGCTCTGAACTGTCTCCTACTCGTGACCTTGATAGTTAACACTTTCGCCTTTTAAGAACCGAATTCAGACAAATTCCTTTCTTAATTCATAATGTTACCAAAGCAGAGACCTTAAAATTTAAAACGATACTTCGTTTATTCATTTTGATTAGGTATAAAAGGAGTTTAATGACTTGTCACAAAAAACCACCTTTTAGGAAATGATTATACTTCCGCCAATTTTTTTTTTCAAGTATTTTCTCAGTTTATGTTATCAAAGCTGAGACCTTTATCTTTAACAATATACCTCATTTATCGATTTCGGTTAGGTAAGAACGAAATAAGTTGCTTGTCACAGAAAACATTTTTTTCTTAGAAGTAATATAAATGATTCGTGCTGGCATATCAAAAATTAAATCATAAAACATTTTCCAAGTTTTGTCTTAGTAGAGTCTTACACTGAAAACTTACATTAAGGTTATCTGACGCAAGATGTTTAAATTTTAAAGTAATGGTGTCCCTGTAACCCAAAATAACTGTTTATAATTTATGTTATGTCATTGAAAAAAAGCAGATAACTATGGAAGAGAAACATCGGTTAAAAGGTGTGACAGAAAGTTGTACTTAATCTCTAGTGACATTCAGATTGTGTTTTAGGGAACGCGGACAAGGAAATAGGAGCATTTTTTTTTTTTTTTTAAAAAAACCGAAGTCGTTTACAATAAGAATTACTGTATCATGAATTGTTGTCCAGTTAGCTGGTAAAAGTGAGGAAAGACGAAAGTAAACAGCATAAAAATATACTATGAAATGAATTTGAACTAAATGCAAAGAAAAGCAAAACAAATATCATGAATAGAAGCAGAAGTGACAATTATAATAATGACAGACCTAATACTGGAGATGAATCAAATACAGTAGAAGTAATAGCACTCTTCAGTTAGTAAGAAAATAGTTTTATTCAGAAATACGAACTGTATAATTTATTCGCCAGTTCCCAGAGGATTTGCTGTTTGGAGCGCCAAATGTTACGAAAATGAAGACTGGACATGGGAAAAAAATAACATTTAAAATGTGGAGCTGTAGAAACTTGTTTAAAATGTGTACCTATAAATTACGAAGTGGTGGGCGCAAAAGGACGTTTGTAAAATAATTTATGAAAAAGGTGGTGTAGGACGTTGTATAACTTATTAGTCACAACTGAACACTTAATTTGAAAATAGAAGATATAGCAGAAGGTACAGAATGAAAGGTAAACATACTGATTAAAATAATCTGAAGCATAAAACTGAATACTGGGGTTTAAATGCACATTAGACATTAAACGATTAACAACGAATAATGATGAAACGTTTGGTATGCATATTACGGTGTCACGAAAACTGTGCCCAGTGAAATTTGCGACCAGAAAGGGTCGAGGAAGGGGACTACTACTCCTCACGTCCGACAGGTAGAAGAGCTGAGTACGCTATCTGGAGGTTAATTTTTGTTTAATTCAGTTTTAATTAAGTTTTAGAGAGCAATATGCTGACTGGCTCAGTGCTGAAATTTATTAAACAGGATCGTGGATGCAAGAAACATTTCACACATATTCTAGTCATTCGATTAAAACTATAGAAACGTAACTCACAAAAACAGTTGACAAGTATCATAACTTTGTGTGTTTCGATAACGTTATGCAAGAAATATTTTTTTCTTTCTTTCAAAAGTCAGATAAATTAAGAAATAGGAGTCAAACAGGACTGTTTAATTTAGCAGTGAGTCAATAGAAAATGGGCTACACCTTCTGACAAATTTAGTCCAGTTTTTGTAGGTACGAAATAGCTTTCTAACAAGCTCTGATCTCACCATATTCTTCGTACTTTTTTACTGCTCTTTTATCCCACTTCATGTAGACTGTTTTTTCCCCTTTTACTTACCATACTCAGCTCTGCCCTCATTAATGCGCAAGCTGAATTTTCTGCTTCTCTCTTCATGCATCTAATTACGTCGTTGACTTTAGGACTGGGTTTAGCAAGTATATTATTAATTTCGTGGTGCCAGCCTTCTACAGCGTTGGCTGTTTATAGCAACTCCAAAGGCTGATAAGGTTTTCTTCATTTTCCAATCATCTATCCACAAAGTAGTCAAAAAACGCAGAAGGTCTAGGGTTATCCGGTACCTGTGAATGTATTTCGAGCCAGCCGTCTTCAGGCCGTAGAAATGCCAGCGCAGCATACATGCGAATTTGTTGTCTCACTTCTTCATTTTCTCTATACTCAATAGTAAGTCCTAGGTCTTGCACTTTTCTCCAGAAAGCCTTTGTTATGTGTAAATGACATCCATGCACATCGGCTGTCGGTAACACAACTTTAATCGCAGAAATCTATGTTCACATTTGTAGGTATCCATTCTGGAATATTTTCCACCGAATTTCGGAAAAGACGGATGTATGTTTCTTTTCTTTCGTTTGGTACTAATGCAAAGACAACAGGATAGATGTTTGTTGTGTAAAAAAGCACCGTCGAATCCATGGTTTTAAGCATTCCTTGGCAGTGATTTGCTTTCTCTCTTGAACAGCACCGTATCACAGTCCCGTCTTGTTTCGTTCGCTTCACTATGTAAGAATAGCCTTCATAGTGGCAACTAGGTTTAGGCGAATGGTCGTTGAAACTTCCATACCGGAACTATTGTGAGAGAAATACACAAGTCGCACGATGTAAACTGTACCGAAGCTAGAGCGGAACTGAAGCTGTTAGTTCAGACAATCAGTTACTGTTGTTTGCGTTCCCTATTTCACTTTCCTCCAGTCGACAGAGAGTTGTATTTAGACGACCCGTCGGCCAGGCCGAAATGGTTAGTACCGCGCTGGACTCTCCGAACAGTGTTGCAGATCAGCAAAAAATTCAAATTTCAGTAACGAGTGCAAACAAATTCTAAGAAATAATACTTAACTTACTAAACAAGATGATGTGCTTTTTAATACGAATCATTTGCGTGTCTATTAAAAAAAAAAATAGAAACTAGTTTGGTAGTTTAGGCAGTATAATGTAAAATGTCGGGTTGTCTGAAGGGGCATTTAGAGTGATTAGGACGGTCCGGCCGCGGGTAGGCCGTGAGACAAAGGGAACAGGTACAGGCCGCAGATTTCGCAGATTTCACAGAATTTTAGGTTGGCCGCAAATTTCGCTGGTTGCAGTTTTCATATATTCGCATATTAATGTCCGCACACTAATGAGTTTCGACATTCCACTGTGCCTGTAGAGACGTCCTTTCATATTGATGAAAAATTAGCTGTTTGTTCAGCAGTTACATACAATTTGGATAAGCATCTCCCAAACATTTTAGTTTTTACTGATGCTAAGTGTGTACTTCAGCAACTACTGCATCCAGAAGCAACAAGAAGCACCAGTATTTTTTTGATATCATCAAAAGCCTCTTCAGTTGGCATATAAGTACACTCCCTCTGGTTTAAAGGCAGTACAGGAATACTACATAATGAGATCGTCGATCAGCTGATGAAACAGAGCATCAGCGAAGGACACTTCACAGCCCTATTTATTGTGGAGGGATTTTATCTTATTGGTTGGGAGAATGGGATGCCTTAAGTGGAACAAAGCGTGGGATCAGACCCAACTAAATAGAGGGGACATCATTACCTAAGCAATACAACCAATCATTTCTTGTAAACCATGATTTTCTGAATACCGTATAGCAAGAAGGCACTTAACAACTACTATTAGGCTGATATTCGGTCACAGTTACTATCTTCGTCATCTATGGCAACTTCGTGAAATAGACACACCAAGCAACCAGAAATTTCCGACTTCTATCATATTGTGTTCTCCTGTTCACACCACCACCCGCAGTGCAATCGCTTTTACAGGCGCCATCACGAGCTCTCAGTTCGATTTCGGGTAGTTGTTAAAACCATTTACAAGGCACGAAGAGATGCAGCGTTAGTTCCATATGAAGCCCAAGGTAGGCCACATGGGGGAAAGGAATAAACACAAATATGGACGCTGCTAAATCGTTGCCTAGCTAAATGTTGCTAGACCGAAGACCAAACAATTTTTTTTTTATCATTGCTATGGAATGTAGACGTCGCTTCGGAATTGCGCAGTGTGAAGAAGGCCTAAGAGAACGAGTGCTAAACGCCATCAGCGAGGCATTTAAGGATTTCCGTCGCAATTCGCTTTCTAAGATACTTCCAGAATGATATGAGAAATTTTGGTCCTATGTAAGAATAACCAGTCATAATTCCTGCAGCATGGCATAATTAAAACACCGGTATCACCAAAAGTCGCAACAAATAATTTTTTTAATTTTTTTTATAAATGGTAGCATTTATTAATAATTATTTCAAGGTACGTTTCACAAATAAATCCAGCTATCCTTCTTGGCGTCCCCTCAGTCTCGTGAATTTGATGCTGAAAGTGTGGGTCCCATTCTACACACAGTATTTGGGCAAGGGTCTGATCAAGGTTTTGTAACTCATCACTCTGTCCAATAATTGAAAGATTTTGAAACATCTTTGTATCACTTGCCCAATGTGTCCTGCCCGAATGACTTTATTATCATATGGATGCCTTCGCTTCAATTATTTAATGATTAGCAGTAGATGCAATACCTTCCCGTGAGCCCATACCCCGGACCAAAACACCCCATATATTTCTTATGGGCGCCGGTGTGAGCCCAGGACTACCCACGTCGCAGCGGACGCAGGTGTGCGCCTGACCACGTGCCACGCAGGTGTGGGCCTCTGCCACGTGCCACGCAGGTGCGCTCTAGTGATAATTCGTCTAAATGTCACGCGGTCAGGGTACTAAACCTCAAATTCAATTCGAAATGTGGTATAATATTCACTTTTTCTTTTTTATCGGTTCAATATTAGGGGTGTAACGTATCGATTAGTATCTAAATTTTCTCACTATTATAATGGCGTTTATTTCATTTAATTCGGAGCACTGGTTCAGAAGATAGGGAATTTAACATTTAGCTGAGTAGCCAGCGCGGTGGAATGTAAATGAGCCTGCCGTTCAGGCCCGGGGAGGCGGAACCTATTAACTAGCCGCCGCGCCGACACGGGCAGGCCCGGGGAGGCGGAACCTATTAATCAGCTGCCGCGCCGACACGCGCAGGCCAAGGGGAGGCGGTACCTATTAATCAGCCGTGACACCTGCACCCGGAAGACCTTATTCAACCTTCACGGTATTTTACGATTGCGGGCGCAGTTTTCCCACGCGAGCGTGTATATAAATCTAAAAACATTTAGAAATGGAGATTAATGCCTCAAAGCACTGCGTTCCCACACCAAACGCTTCCCACGCTAGCAAAGGCTAACATTTTAATGGAGATTAATGCCGCAAAGCGTGTGTTCCCACGCCAGGCCGGTATATAAGAGGCTGAGATTTCCCTTGTGTTATCCAGTCTTCTCTGAGTCGCCGAGCTGAACACAACGATCATCGCAATGTCGTCTGAGGATCTTGGAGGAATGAGCTTATTCAGCGATATTGGTAAGTAAGTGATTGTTATTTAACTTGTTTTCTGGCTGTTTTAAATTCTTTCACATATACTGATGAGGTTTTTCCTGCTTCAGACTTTGATGATTTCTCGTTCACTAGCCAGGATGATTTCGGTAATGATAATTTTTAACGTAACTAGATTTATGAAAATGTATAGTGCTGAAGCAGTAGTCTATTTTATTATTAATTTATTTGTTCGCAGGTGATTTGGATATTTCCTGCAGTGACCTTTTTTATTTCAGTACGTATTTATCTATAGATTATTTTTTTCCATGTCTTTATAACTATTGCTAATTCAGTATTTTTTTCTTTTAGATGAACTATCACGCCCAGAGAAGCGTAAGGGTAGTTCTTCTCAGGAATTAAGTAGCCAAAAAGAGCTAATATCAGCGCTGGCGATTGCTCTAACCCAATGAATGAGTCGCAGAGCAGTATGCCGCCAACTCCACCACCACAATGGGTTCTTCCGCAACCACCAGCACACTGGAATATCGGTAAGTCCAGTACATCAGTAATTTACCTATATTATTTTATGTTTAAAAAATTATGTTTTTCATGATACTAAAATATTTTTCTTCTTTTTTATGTTTCAGAGGGGGCGGTCGGACGCCCGGCCAACGAGGCAGTTCCGCCACCAATATGGCGACCATGGGAGACGTCAGCCACAGTCGGACCTAGCCGACCGCCCGGCACAGCAGCAGCAGCCGGTCCCACTAGCCCATCGACCGGGTCCAGCCGCCACTTCAACAGCCCATCGCCCGGCCCAAGCCGGCAATATGCCGGTCCATCGCCCGGCTCCAGCCGCCACTTCAACAGCCAATCGCCCGGGCCAAGTCGACAGTATGCCGGTCCATCGCCGGGACCCAGCCGACAGTACGCCGGCCCATCGCTCGGGCCCAGCCGCCAGTCCACCGGTCCTTCGCCCGGACCAAATCGGCCGATCATCATGCAGTCATGATTAGGCAGCAACGATGGGTGAGTCAGCAGTATCGTGCTTAGTCCTTGAAGACAGGCTTAGTGCATTTAAAAATAGAATTTATTCCGGGACAATTTCAAATTCTCAAAATTTTATTGATCCAATGAATTTCATTGATGCTTGCTTTAAACTCGTGGGCCGGTGAACTTCGCGAAATTGTGGATAATCGGTCCTCCCCATCTGTAAAGGTACAGGTTGGACTGATTAACACATATAAAATACAGAAGGAAATGATTTTAGAAACCGCCCGTATGTGCTTTTTAACTAAAATGCGTGAGGTCACAACAAGCACTTGCCTGTCGGATTGGTATGAAATATATGTGAAGTCGGAGCTCAGAGTAAAATTGTGTGAGTTTCAAGAAAGGACAAGTGGCAAAACTCTCGATATAATAGAATCCCTCGACATTAGCATTTCTAATTTTCAACCTTTCTATCGTGTGTCTTCCTATGTTGCTCTGCCACTTGATATCTGTAGAAAGAAGGCAGTCATCAATGTTGAAAACAAGAATGACGAGTTGTGCTTTCTATGGACAATTCTTGCATATCACGTAAAGGCGCTTAAAAAAACATGGTGACAGGGTTAGCACCTACAAGAAGGTACGTTCACTCTACCCCCTCGATTTTTCAGGAATTGAGTTTCCGGTAAAACTCTCAGACATTTCTAAATTTGAGAGGCAAAATCCAGAATATTCTGTAAATGTTTTCGGTCTGGATGAAGTTAAAGGTAAACATGTAGTTTCCGGGGCCCTCCATCACAGTGCAGACAAACGCGTTCAACATATAACCATGTTGATGATTACCGACGGCAGTGGGAAAAAATCCATTACTGTTGGATTCACAACTTGTCGGCGTTAGTCAAATCGTCATTAACTAAGGAAAGTCATGCTATTTTTATTTGTGACAGATGTCTGCAACATGTCGGACGCAAAGATCTCCTGGACCGCCACGAGATTGACTGTGCAAGGGTAGATCCAGTAAGAGTGGATTTACCCGGCGACGACGATGAAACCTTAAAGTTTAAGGATTTTGTGCACGAGCAGCGTGTACCCGTCGTCGTTTACGCGGACTTTGAAAGTTTATTGCAACCTTATGATACTTGCAGTCCTCCACCCAACGCCTCTCACACTACTTTTGTCCAGAAACATGTCCCTTTCGCTGCCGCATACCAGGTCGTTTGTCCACGCGTACCTAGTCTGTCGCGTTTCAACTCCTTCACGGGAAAAAATCCCGAAAATTGGCTTGTTGACGAACTCGTCAAACTTGCCAAGAAAGTTGATAAAATTTACAGGAGGTGCATTCCTCTTGTAATGACAGATGAGCAAGAAGCAAAATTTGCTGATGCTACAGTATGCCACATCTGTGAGAAAGACATTGAACCGGGGACTGTCAAGCTCCGAGATCATTGTCATATCACAGGTAAAATTAGGGAGGCTGCACATAAAGACTGCAATTTGCAGTATAAGACTAAAAAGTACATACCTATTTTCTTTCACAATCTTTCTGGGTATGATGCTCATTTCATTGTTATGGCATTATCAAAACTTGATTCCGAAGGAATGGACGTGCTTCCCATCAACACAGAATGTTATATTTCTTTTTCGAAAAAGATTGAATACACTTCAATCACGTTAAGGTTTCTGGACTCATACTGGTTCATGCAGCTCCCATTAGATAAACTGATTGGAACCCTTGAGGACGGCGACATGTGCATTACTAGTGCTCATTTCACCGACCCCGAGAAGTTCCAATTAGTTAAACGGAAAGGTGTCTTCCCTTACGAATACATGGATTCGTGGGATAAGCTCACCGAGGCCACGCTTCCTCCAAAATCAAAATTCTACAGTTCGTTGTCGGAGTCACAAATTTCTGATGAAGATTACGAACACGCGACAAAGGTGTGGCGGACTTTCCAGATCAAGACTTTGGGCGAATATGCATGTCTGTACATGGACACAGATGTGTGGTTACTTGCAGATCTGTTTGAGAAATTTAGGAGTGTATGTTTGGGGAAGTACACCCTGGACCCCGCCCACTATTTCACATCCCCAGGCCTTTCGTGGCAGGCTATGTTAAGGAGCACGCGTGTCGAACTGGACCTTCTGACGGATATCAACATGCTGCTCTTTTGCGAACGAGGTATTCGCGGAGGTATTTGCCAGTTGCGTCCACAGGTATGCGAAGGCAAATAACCATTACATGCTGCAGTACAACCGCGAGTCGTCTGAAGATTTTATAATGTACTTCGACGTAAACAATCTTTACGGCTGAGCCATGTCGGAGTATCTACCCTCTGGTGGGTTTCAATGGCTATCGGCTAAGAGATTGCTAGCATAGATTTCATGAGCGTTGCAGCTGACTCACCTAGGGGGTTCGTATTGGAGGTAGACCTTACGATTCCTCAGGATAAACACGACGTTTTAGTAGACCTGCCGCCATGTCCAGACCACAAAGCCCCAGAAGGTTCTACCCTCCCCAAGCTGATGACCACACTGGAGAACAAGGTAAGGTATGTTCTCCATTACGAGTCCTCCAGCAATGTGTAGGCTTGGGGCTGCGGGTGACCGAAATACACCGGGTAATATCTTTCAACCAGTCACCGTGGTTGAAAGAATACATATCTCTCAATACGAGTTCTCGCCGTGACGCCAAAACAGATTTCGAGAGAGATTTTTATAAATTAATGAACAATTCAATTTTCGGTAAAACTATGGAGAACATTCGAAAACACCGCGACGTGAAATTGTGTTCAGGTTGGGTGGGACGCCGCGGTGCCCGCAAACACATAGCTTCACCACACTTTAAGCAAGTAACAGTTTTCAACAAGAACTTTGTGGCCGTGGAGATGGCGAAAGCTAGGATAGTTTTTAATAAACCTGTGTATTTCGGAATGTGCATTCTTGACCTGTCTAAACTGAGGATGTACAGATTTCATTATGAATTTGCCATTCCACAGTTTAGAAGCCCTAAATTGCTATATATGGATACAGACAGCTTCATCTACTTGGTGCGGAACTGTGATCCATATGAAGTGATGCGACGCAACAGGGAGGAGTTCGACATGTCTGGGTATAGCACCGGCAACCGTTATGGGATAGAGTCACACAATGAAAAGGTTGTCGGTGTTATGTAGGACGAAGCGAATGGTACCCTGATTGCGGAGTTTGCGGGGTTAAGGGCAAAAATGTATGCATTCCGGCTCGAGACAGACCAGACCTCTAGACGGGCTAAAGGTTTGGCTGGCTCAGTCACTAGAAAGCTGCAGATGGAGGATTACATAAATTGCCTCCATGGGGAAACACTCAGGTACCATCTGCAGCAAAGGATCGCATCAACTCTGCACGTTGTAAATACTGTTCAAATATCCAAACTGGGTCTGTCTAGAACGGACGATAAAAAGTATATTTTCCCCGACGGGATAGAGACCCTCCCGTGGGGGCACAAGTCTGTAAATAATGTGTGAATGTTTTGTAAATACTGTATGAGTGAAGAAGAAATATACCGTTTATCCGTGTTTCTAGTTTGTAAATATGTGCTTAGGTTGCTGCAAAGACTTGTAAATATATTTTTCCAATGTTGTACAAACTTTTATAATTTTTTGCAGTGTACTGATGTTTTGTATAGAGTCATAGTTGTACATAGCCTGATAAAAATATTGTAAAAAAAAAGACGAGCACTATGCTTTCTAAATTCATTTGTAATATATCTAGTCAATGGAAAAGTAGAATAAGTGTACAAGTGCGTTGAGACTGCTGCTGCTGTGCTCAGTATAAATACTTGCTGGAAAAAAAAAACACAATTGTAAAAAAATTATTTATTACAGAAAAATGACATGTACAATTTTGTTACAATTTGAATAAATCTTTTTTATGAATCCACGTGTTATGCGATTTATCAAAACCCAACCACTTCACCAAGATCATATTTTTCCTTCTCTTTATCACTCGTTCACCCAAAAAAGTACTTGTAAGTTTTGTTAGTTGTAATTCTTGCTGGTAAAATGCTCCTGCAATATCTTTACCTTGATAGTCTTTAAGCAAATAAGTTACAGGATTTGTTAATTTCACTTTACTGATGGTAAACACTTCCGTTGACCAGTTGGGCAAGTAGCCTTTCTCAAACCTCTCTTTAAATCTACTGATTCTGACATGGTCACCAACTTTGAATTTTGCTGAAGTAGTAATCTAAATATGGCTGTACACTGTTTTAAGAAGTGAATTGTCATTAACATCACACGGTTTCATCTTGATGGTGCGGTGCCACTTGTTATTGTAATTGGTCATTATTTGGGGAAGAAGTTAAATCCATCGATGTGAACCACGTCTGCTGAATTCTTGCCACATTGCATTCTTGATAGTCCTATTGAGTCGCTCAACTATTGATGCTTTAAGATGAGTATATGTTGAGTAGTGATTAATACCATAACTTGTCATGAGCGATTTAAACTTTGAATTATAAAACTCTTTTCCGTTGTCAGTCTGTAAATTTTTAGGAACACGATCACCATTAAGTATTTTCTTCATAGCGTCGACAACCACACTAGCCGTTTTGTTCTTGAGGGGTAGAGCCCATGCAAACTTTGAATAAGTATCAATCACCATCAAGATATACTTGTAGCCACTGTTTTTACGAGAATACGGTATCATTTCTACAATATCAGCTTGCCATAGGTCGTCAAGACCTTTGATTAGTACCCGGCGTCTTGGGAAATTCCTTCTAGCTGGTCTATGGAGTTAAGCTACAATTTGATCCATGTTACTCGATGATGTCTCTCTCACGAAGTTCTTCAATCACCGACAAAATTTCGTTGGAGTGTGCAGTGTATCCTGCTGATGTTGATGCGGTAAGTATAATTTCAATCTTTCAACGAGCTCATTCGGATCGTCCCAATACACATATTCCTTCATGGGAAGAAGACCAGAACCCGACTGATTGTCAAGTTTAGAGATTATGTTTTTATACATAGTGGTTGTATTTTTCAAAACTTTTCCAGATGGAATAAATTTCACTCTGTGGGCATTCGTGGTGTCTAGTATTTCATAATAACTTTTCAAGTCCATGTTGGTAATTTTTTTTTTTTTTAAGAACAACAGTTCCATTAAGCCTTGAGTTCATTTATATTCATTTCCATCAATCCATATAACATCTCCATCTATAATCATAGGAGTATTTCCAATCATTAGCGAATCATTTTTCTTCCGGACACCGTACACCGAATCATAATCTCTTTCACTTCGATTGAGTGACTTCAAGAAATCTTTGATCATACCTGGTGGTTGCTGCTGATGTCGCGGAGGTAAGAAAACATTTTCTATTGTATCCGTCACAGGTCTTAAAGAATCTTTGAAAAATTTCTCAGAGTCGATTTGGCCAGTTTTCAATTCGAGTAACTTGCGTCGAATTGTATTTCGGGCCTTTATGATGCCACGTTTAGTTGTTGTCGTATCCATGTTTAAGCATCGAATGAAGCTTATGAGAGTTTATTGTACTATTTTATACTTGATAGTTAATGTTGCTATAAATGTTTTGTGGGGTTGAGCATTTGGGAGAAAAATAAGATGATCACCTTGCTTCACAAAGTTTATCCTTGCAGTTTTAATTCAATTCACTATTACATCAACCCTGCCCGGTTTGGCTACTGAGAGGATTACACCATTGACGGGAATTTCATAATAGTTAAGACCTATCTCTAGAATGTATGCACGATCTTCAATCAAATCTGTTACCGCAATAGTTATAACCATGGTAACTACTGTCGATTGTAATTCCTTCAGAAGCATTGCCGCATCGGTAGTTGCCTTGTCAATGTATTGTTTGGATGCAACATCATCGTCGTCGATGGGTTCAGCTACATGTTTGAGTATTCTACCTTGGCAATCCTAATTACCGTCCTTTGTAAGAAGTATGTTTTGAGGTGGGTACACCAAAACTCTCCTGCTCTGTGTCGTCGAACTTCTCCCAAACTTGTCCATGGCTGCAATGATGACAGTACCTAGTGTGCTTGTCTATTTATTTAAAAACGAAATCAAACCCGTTGCGGTACCGTCCATGATACATGTCACAGTCTTTGTCAATAACTGCAAATCCATGCTTGCTCGCATTCCAGCAAGTACCACATAAGTTCTTAAACTCGCTGAAACGGCATATCTGTGTTCACAAGGTCATTATAAATGTGTTTGAGATTTATGTCGTCCTGATTAAAGAGTACAATCAAGTTGGCGTTGTCTCTTATCAGCTGTTTAGGTATACGGCTATATGTCTGGCACAAGTAAGAAAGAGTCTACTGACCTATGTCTCCCCATACAAAAGTAATCTCGTATATTATTCTGCTTCTCACACGAGACATCGTCAAACACAAACACTGAATTTGGTAGCGCTTCACTAGGTGGAGGCACATTCTGATTATCACTAAATGTTAAATACTTAATTTCTTTAATGGGTTTCAGTATTTCACCTAGCAACTGGTACTTTGGCTGGTACAACTACTTGGAAAACACATATACATTTTCAAATCTAAGCCCATTGGGGTGTTCCAGCAGGGACAGCACAAGATTGGTTTTACCACAGTTTGACGGTCCACAAACTATCGCTCTCACTGTCTCAGGGAACAGAGGTCCGTTCTTCTTCCGCTTGGTGCCGGTAACATCCGCATTACTCACGGGTAATGTTGCTTGCTGCTTGACGAATCGCATTTTGACAAGGTTTCTTTGCCGCACGGGGTATATATATAGACGCGCGAACACGTAAAATCATTCAGTCGATAACAATGCCTCCTACACGGAAGGTGAAGGGTCGTGGCTTCTTAAGCAAGCTCATCGATAAAATGCCATTTGAGGCACACATTCCAACTTACCAGTTCTGAGGACCTGGGACGAAACTGGATAAACGTCTGAAACTCGGTCAGACGGGGATCAATCCACTAGATGCAGCATACAGGGAGCATGACATTGCGTATGGGCAAGGCACTGGCAGGCGTAATGCAGACCGAATACTCGCAGAGAAGGCTTCAATCAGAATGAAAGCCAAAGATGCAAAGTTCGGTGAACGGGTAGCCGCGTTACTAGTTAACGGCGCTATGCGTGCCAAGTTAAAGTTGGGTGCAGGGATTAAAAACAAAAAGAAGACGAAGAAGGGTGGAATCCTCCCCTTAATCCCTATATTTGCGGGATTATCGGCTGCCGGAGCTCTTGCCGGAGGAGCCTCAGCCATCGCCAGAGCCGTGAAAGCTGCTAAAGAAGCAAAAAAAGCAGTTGACTGAACAGAAACGACACAAACGACAGAAACGACACAATGAAACCATGGAGGCAAAGGGGTAAAGGTCTGTATTTAAAGCCATACAGGAAAGATGGATCGGGATTTTAAAAAAAAGTCCGATCAGGCGTTGACCGATGACGATATACGTAGACATGTAAAGCTTTTGCGTATACCTCATTTTCGTGGTGTCTTCATGCGCGATGCATTACTTCAAAAAATTAGTGAACGTGAATGTGGAATTGTGAACTTGGACAGTGCTGAAAATGCTGGGACGCACTGGGTTGCGTACATCAAGTACAAGGATGGTGTAGTGAAATATTTTGATAGTTTTGGTGACTTACCTCCGCCATTGGAATTGCAGCGATACTTTGCAGGTAACAGAATACAGTACAATGTGCAACGACACCATGAATTCGGTAGGCACGTATGCGGACATTTATGTTTAAAATTCCTGCGTCAGAATGCATAACATCAGTCTTTCATGAACCTTAGTCGGGGTAACACATGTCTGTGACACTCTTCTTGTCCGGTAACAGTTCAGTCTTGAGCTGTGATTACTTTCCACCGATAGATTTGAGTCAAGGCTTAGTAGATTTTCAAGCATACAACTCGATTCCGAACATTGATAAGTCAAATTGCAAATTTCATTACTCGAAGAATAAAGTGATAGATATTCCTACAGGATCGTATGATATTGACGATTTGGCCAGTTATTTGGCTCGGCTTACAAATAACGAGAAACTGGTTATTAAAGCAAACAACAATTCACTCAAGTGTGAGATACAAACTCCTGTGGAAATAGATTTCACGAAACCAAACTCAATTGGCTCACTGCTTGTATTTTCTAAACGTGTGTTAAAACCGGGATTTCATACCTCAGACTACACTGTGCAGATCTTCAAAGTTAACGCGTTAAGGATAGAGTGCAGCATATGTACGGGAAATTACGTCAACGATAAGCTGGGACATACACTACACGAGTTTTTTCCAACAGTACCACCAGGGTACAAGATTGTAGTAGTACCTGCAAACGTCATCTATCTTCCCATCACGGTGAAAACGCTCAACAGCATTCACATTAGAGTTGTCGATCAGGACGGTAATTTAGTGGATTTCAGAGGAGAAACTATTACTCTGAGGCTACATATAAAGAATGGGCGCTCGTTATAAGAAGAGGCGGACTCAAACAATTGTCAGTAGTGAACCGACAGTGAAACGGGTAACTCCTGCTAACGTGCTCTTCCTACAGTCGTTAGGCTATACAGTTAAAAATCATGGATGAAGTGCTTGATATAACTTCCAGTGTGGAATTTGATGAGTCGGTGTCGCGTAAACAGTTTTTGAGTCACCAACCACATACACCCACAACATTTAGTAATAATGATGAAATTCGGATACCTATTCAGAACCAGGATACATATACACTGCCAGGGGAAAGTTTCTTGCATATTGAAGGAAGATTTGTCAAGTCAGATGGAACTGGGGCTACAAATTCAATTGTTACATCCAATGCGTTTGCGTTTCTATTTGAGGAAATTCGGTTAGAAATTAATGGAGTTGAAATAGACCGAAATAGAAATGCAGTTGTCACAAGCACAATAAAGACTCTTACTTCCGCTGGTCCTCAACAAATTGGTCTGTTGGAAAACTCAGGATGGGGGCAACGCGATCTTGGAAATGGTTACTTTGATGTATGTATTCCGCTGAGTATGCTCTTGGGTTTTTGTGAAGACTTTAAAAGGATACTTGCAAATATAAAACAAGAACTAATACTTATTCGATCTAGGGACGATACAAATTCATATGTACAAGCCAATCCAAACCCCAGAAAAGTAAATTCGCCATCAGTAAACTTGCATGGGTGGTGAGAGAGAAAAACTCGCGTTGCTTAAGGTTGTGGACAGTGGGAAGCCACTTAGAATTAATTTCAGAAGCTGGAATTTGCTGGAGTACCCGCTACTTCCTATAAGCAAAACTCAAATTTGGTCTTTGAAAACATCAACACAACTGGAGAAACCTAGGTTCGTTGTTCTGGGATTTCAAACAAACAGGAAACGAAATGAAGCATTAAGTGCGGCTATATTTGACCACTGCAATCTTGCCAACGTCAAAGTGTTTCTAAATGATGTGGCGTACCCCTACGAGAACATGAATTTGGACTTTAAGAAAAATCGAACCACAGTATTGTACGATATGTATGCAAGATTCCAACAAACTTACTACGAACGGGAGCATCCTTCACCGCTACTAAACCGTGAAGATTTTGTCGCTACTGCTCCTATCGCCGTAATCGACTGTTCACATTAAAAAAGTCGGTAAAAACGGGACCTGTAGATATTCGTATGGAATTTGATAGCACTGACAATTTTCCAGCCTACACCGCCGCATGCTGTCTAATCCTTCACGACCGTGTTGTGGAATACGTACCGCTAACAAGTGTTGTGCGTAAGCTCGCATAAAACCAGATAGCGCCCATCATTGCCACCCAGTATCATGCCGACCATCTTCCTGGACGCTCAAGGATTCAAGACAAGAGATGGAGCGTTTATCTTCAAAGAAGTTGCCGTCTGTGTAGTGCAATCAGACAACATTATCGCCACACATTGCATCTCTGTAAATTCACCATCACGTTGAGGTAACGAGCCAACAGTCAAATGGCTGACAAATAATTACCATGGAATACCTTGGACTGCTGCTGGTATAACCTTTAGCAAACTATGTACTATTCTACATGCAATCACAAATGAAGATGACTCCATTATTTACGTTAAAGGACGGGAGAAGGCTCGTTGGTTTCAGAAGATTATTCGCAAGAAAGTCTGCTACAATATAGAAGATTTAGGATGCCCGCCTCTACATGAACTCAAGAAAAATAATTTGATAAAACTTTGTAAAGGACATTTATTTTGTAACGCTATATGCGCTGTTGAAAATGTATTTTTAATTGCCCAATGGTGGGTGAAATAAAAATAAGAAATAAAATAAAAAATGTGTTATTTATTTAAACACTTTCACATACATGTAGTTAATAAGGTCCACAAACATCATATCCAGGTTCATAATTCTTAATTACAATATTATTTACATCATCAGATACTAACAAATTTTTATACACAATGAGTTCAAGTCTTAATTGCGCATAATCCAATGATGAACTGGGTGTCACTTGAGCTACACGAACATTATTAATGTGCATGTCAATCAGTTTTTGCACTGTAGCCATATTGAAGTCTCGCAGCACTTTATTAGCTAGAATGTCCACAAATTCAGTATAATATCGTGCCACCAAGTAGCCCCACTTCTGCTTGACGGTCAAGGCGTTGGTCACGGCCGGCTGCGCGTCGACGAAGTTCCTCCAAGTAGACTGGCCGAAGAAGACACCGATGGCAGGATCGTCATTAAGGTGGAAACAAACAGTCTTCACCCCGGCAATCGTTCGGCAGGAGACGGTGTGCTAACCAAGTGAGATGCTGTCGGTGCCGGCGTTGAATAACTCGGACATTACGTCCAATTCCTGGATCAGGACGTTCCATTCGTAGTATGTTAAAACAATTTTATTGTGTCCCACTTTTTCCAGAACAACAACAGGTTCAAACTCGTGTTTGGACGATAGCCCAATCGTCAAACGTTTCGAGTCACCAGCGTTGAGTTGGTACACAGAGGAGAACAACATCACTAGACGAGACATGGCTGCAAACTGACGCCGGGTCGGCCGGGAGGGGCTGAAAACTAATTAACATAACCAGTCTGCAGCACACGTGCACGGCGACTTGAGCGCACACCTGCGTCCGCTGCGACGTGGGTGGTCCTGGGCGCACACCTACGTGGCACGTGGCCTTATTTGCATAATATTCCCATTAAGACAGATTTATGACTAGAGCGCGCACCTGCGTGGCACGTGGCAGAGGCGCACACCTGCGTGGCACGTGGCCAGGCGCACACCTGCGTCCGCTGTGACGTGGGTGGTCCTGGGCTCACACGCCCTCCCATAAGAAATACATGGGGTGTTTTGGTCCGGGGTATGGGCTCATTGGAAGGTATTGCATTTACTATTAGCATTAACGTTTAGTTACTGTAGCAACATAATATCGTTTACCTATGTTTCAATCACTGTTGACGCATTGCTTCTTTTTGGTTTCTTTATTCAAACTTGCTGTGTTAGATTTCACGGCAGAATTTTCTCGAGTCAAATCAAAGACTTAGCAAGTGTAAATTATTTTTTACAAAATGTATTTCACTTTTAGGATTTAAGATATCTCAAGAAGAGATTAAGTGGGAGAGAGCATCACACCGAACGTGATGGGTGAACGGTTAACGTTCTGGCCTCGCAATCGGGAGGACGCCGGTTTGAATCCCCGTCCAGGCATCCAGATTTGGGTTTTCTGTGGTTTCCCCAAATCACTCCAGCTGAATGCCGGGATGCTTCCTTCAAAAATTCCATGGCTAAAATTCCTTCCCGTTCCTTGTCCGCAGTCCCATCCCGCCTCTTATGACCTTAGCCGTCGACGAGGCGTAAAGCAATAAGTAAAGAAAAAAAGAAAAAAAAGAGGTTCATTGGCAAACCTAACATTTACTAACAATTGTAATGAATATGTGTTAAGAAAGTGGTAGAGGAAAAATGAACATTGTCAACTGGTTCAGCGTAGCACAATTTTATGAGTTTCATTAATTTTTCTGTTAGCAACGTTTCGTGTGTCTCATAGTTCAGTAATTATTTTACGAACTGGATAAACTGTGTTCTAATCGTGCATTTTTGTTGTGGTTATATATACAGTATATATATATATATATATAGCCTATATAATGCTTAGCGTCTGAAACGGAATTTCAAGCTCAATTAACCTGAAGTATAGCAACGGAAGTAATCGGAATCGAAGCACTGTATAACCTCCTTCCTCCAGTTTAGCACCGATGTTATGAGGGGGAATGCAGATGTCAACTTTTAATACATCCCACCCTTTAGGCCGTGAGGCTTCAGTATAGACTTATTGGATTTAGTGGATAACTAATAACGATACTTATATTGAAACTGGTAGTTGTGGTGTCTCTACTTTGGAATTTATATCGCACTGTGTATTTATTTACATGAACATTTAAATAAATTGCTTACGCGTTTTTCCCCACCAAAGTTTCTTTTAATGTAATCAGTGGACAGAGCTCATCATATCTGTAAGATAAAATAGGTTTGATATTTTTTTTAAAGATTTTTCACTATCGTTTACAGATTCCTTTCAAGTTTTTCGAAGTTAGTGACAGGATAAAAAAAAATGGTAGCCTGATATGAAGTTCCTTAAAATTATCAGGGCAGTCCAAGTGTTCGTGTGCCCGACCGAATGTGGTGGGTAAGCGTTTAACGCTCTGGCCTCGCATTCAAGAGGACGCGGGTTCGAATCCCCGTTTGGACATCCAGATTTTGGTTTGCCATGGTTTCCCCAAAACACTCCAGGTGAATGCTGGGGAGCTTCCTTCGAAAGGCCATGACAGAATTCCTTGCGTTCCTTGTACCCTGTCCCATCCCGTCTCTAATGACCTCGACGTCGATGTCGACGTGGCGTAAAACCGTAAGCAAAAAAAAAAAAAAAAAAAAAAGAAATACTGGCTGTTGAAATATTACTGGCAGCACGGTTCCCTGGCAATATTTGTGCTTTGTAATGAACAATGATCGTTCAGTCACCGTAGCGGTGCAACGCCATCGGTGCATGGATGGCTGCGATGGAGAGCGGCGACGGAGCCCCGCTGGCGTCGCTACCGACGACCCTGCTAGAGAGGACACTATCCCTGCTACCCTGGCGGGATGTGGTCACCGCCAGGGCCGTCTGCCGTCGCTTCAGGGACATCTGCACCGACCTACTCAACCGGTGAGTAATACGATCCAGCTCCTTACATTGGTTAAACCGTGGCACCACAGTTCGATGATGGAATCTTATGTAACTCGACGAAACAAATAGAAAGTTTTTTTTTTAATATTTCGCTTAGTTCTCAGGATATACTATCTCAAATGTGATGTGGTCAGGTTGAAATACCGCTTGAACCAGAAGAAAAATTTCGCCAAAGTCAAATTTGATGATGCATTCGGCAGCATTTTCATAATCGTGGCGCCGCAATTTGGTAAGGAATTCTTATGTAATTCTACAAAACAAATGGAGAATAAAGAGTAAACTTTTTGGATATTTCCTTAGTTTTCGAAATATCGAATGCCAAAAATCAATTATAGGTATAGTTCCTTGTCCTGAGGTGACGTTTTTCTTCTGGTCCATGCTCTATTTCAACCTAATCACAACCGTCAAGGA
>JARYHS010013630.1:85892396-85912082 GCA_031002005.1 Vandiemenella viatica
AATGTGGTAGATCATTTTGTTGTAGAAACTCTTTATCCTACGAACTTGTAATTTTCGGCGAAGTTCGATTACTTATCTAAAATCTCATATTTGGTGGTGGTATATTTCCGTTGGGTGAGATAGCTGCTTCTTAACTATTACAATAAAGTCACTTTGTGTGAAGTAGCATATAAACTGATAAACTGTTCTTTTTATTTAGTGAACCCAACACTCGAAATTTACCTAAACCTGGCGACCGCGGCATAAGAACCTTTTTTCTGTTTAATGAACTTATTTGTGTTTCTAGGAAAGTGACTGTGGGCTCCAAATCAGTATTCAAAATTTAGCCCAATATAAAAAAAGCCTTTGAACCCTTGCATGGCGACTCAGTGACACGACGTGTGGTTAAATAGGCATCTGGAGGAGAAATTAACTTTCAATTCCCGAGCATACACACGGGGATAAAGAGGACAAAAGATAAATTACGGCGAAGTGTGAATAAGGCGACAATTAGGTGCGAAGACGACAATAGTCAGAGTGGAAGATATACCACTACGACGACACGAGCCAGTGAGTCAAAGACGGCGAGTGAAGATAATCTACTTAGAGACCAGTTGGAGGTGGCGCTGCCCAGCGGAGAACAGAGTAACTCGACGAGAACTTCCGAGCGGAGCCGACAGCAGCCGACCTGGCGGCCGACGTCTATGCAGGAGCGGACTTTCACGAGGGTGTCCGGGACCAGCCGAGGGCAGCCGAGCAGGAACAGCTGATCCGAGACAACCCGGAATCATCCGAGGGGAGACACCGGAAGCTAAGTGTGGACTGCTGCTTGCAATTTGCCGCCAAGTGTCTTTTCCTGTCCGTCCCGTCCTTTTAATTTTTTTCTTGCTATTTCAAGTCACGCATAGGAAGGAAAACTGAGTTGAGTTTTTCTCTCCTTTTTGCCCATTCCTTTGTCATTCTGGTGACACTTACTGCATGTCGACGCTGCAGAAGTAGTTTGATTCCAGTTTGCATGCGCTTAGTTCTTATCTAGTGAACGCGTTTGTGAAGAGCGGCGTTGAGTTGAAAGCGACTAAGTAACTGATTTTATGGGAGTTTTCCAGGTGCATTTATAACATAAACTTACTGAAATGGGGGAATAGACGGAGCCAAAATTGGCTGAAATGCTGGCTAGGTTTGCGGAAACCCTAAATAATAATTTTGATTCTAAGTTTGATTCCAAATTGCAAACCCTAAATGATAGTTTGGATTTTAAATTTGATTCCAAATTTGAAACCCTTAGGGACTCTAATGATAAACTTGTTTACAAATTTGAAACCCTTAGGGATTCTAATGATAAACTTGATTCCAAATTTGAAACCCTTAATGGTAAACTCGAAGTGATGGGAAGGGAGCAGAAATTGCACATGGCAGAATTCGGAAGGAAACTTGACGATTATGGTGCTTTGTGGGTCGGGCAGATGGAGAAGTTGTCCTCTCAAATTTCCGAGTAAACAGAACAGGTTAAGAGGCCAAATACAGAAGTAATTTCACAGACAGGGAGCGAAGGATTAAGGAAGAAGAAAATTCAGGAAGATGTTTTTTTGTTTGATACTTATATTAGGGGATGCTTTGAAGAATGAAGGTGAAACAAATTATAAAGTGGTTAGGGCTGTAGAAACAGATGTTCGAGAATGTCAAGGGGAGTTTGTGGATGAAAATATACAAGAGAACATTTTTGAAGTAGCAGATAGAAGTTTTTGGGATACCCTTGCGAAGGAGAAGGCTATAACTACGGTAGAATGAAGTTATACAAATTGAAGTCGAAGGATTGTTCACGGTAGCTACCGGAGAAGTAAAGCTGAATAGAATTAGCGCAGCGCGACAACCATATGGCTTTGACGATAGTAACAGAAGCGGGGGCAGTGACCGGCAGCCGCCACGCAGTAGCATATGCGGGGACACTGTTGACACCCGGGCCGCAAAAGTTTTGACCGCCGCAACACTGGCGAGCGCGGAAGAACAAGCGAGCGAGTTAGGTCACGCACTCGGAAGCAATAATTTAGCAGAATCAGTCACTTTCGATGGCGGGAGATATGAAGAAGTAACTGGTAGACCAAAACCTTTCCAATTTGTAAATGAAGAAAATAAAATTGACAGGAAATTCATATGGTGGAAAATTAATGAGGAGAATGAAGTCGACAGAAAATCTATACGGTGTAAAACTAATGAGCTCGGGCAAACAAGTGTTAAATTACCCGATGGTGACCAGACGAAAAAGAGTAATCCTGTCCTGTTTTTTTCATATTTTTCTTCTATGTTTTTTTCAATTATCAATCCTTTTTCTGAGAGAAAATTTCTGTACTACTATAAATCCTACTTTTTCCTTACCTTCGAAGGCACTAACAGCGGCATAGCAGCCCGAAGAAGTGTGGTAACGTGAATAAAGTGATGTGAGTGATGTGGTGACTTAGAGCAGAAAGGTGTACAGGTCATTGACCTGTGTGTAGCTGGTGTTTACATCAGGAGCAATGCTTCTGACAGCAAGTGGCTCGACTTGCGCTTGAATACTAATTTAGGTTGTCTTATTATTTTGTGTGCTGAGTTTTTTTTTTTTTTTTTGGTTCTACTATTTTGTGTTTTTTTCTTATGTTTGTTGTTTCTTATTTCTCATGTACATAACAGTTTTTTTTATGTCTCTTGAATTTAATTTGTAAAATGTTGTCTGTGAAAAACGGGAAACCACCAGAGTAGAATTTAAATTGATTTTTTGTTCTGATAATTGATATGGCCAGACATGATCAATTATCACAAGCTGTTAGGGCGGCAGTGCAACATAACAAGCGTCTGCGCCAGGTGTCTGCAGCAGACGACGCTTGTTATGATGTATTATCTTTGAGTAATAGTAAGTCAGTCTGTCTCTGACCGCCGAACGAGATTGTTAGCGCGGAGGCACATTTCGGTCTAACAGTTTGGAAATTGTTGCAGACTCAAGTAAAGTAGTAAAGTGATTTATAGAAGCGTGTGATGACTAGAATTTGTGATTCGGAGGAGAAAATTTTTCTTAAAGTGGTGAGAGGAACTTTAATCAATGTGGTAGATCATTTTGTTGTAGAAACTCTTTATCCTACGAACTTGTAATTTTCGGCGAAGTTCGATTACTTATCTAAAATCTCATATTTGGTGGTGGTATATTTCCGTTGGGTGAGATAGCTGCATCTTAACTATTACAATAAAGTCACTTTGTGTGAAGTAGCATATAAACTGTTGAACTGTTCTTTTTATTTAGTGAACCCAACACTCGAAATTTACCTAAACCTGGCGACCGCGGCATAAGAACCTTTTTTTATGTTTAATGAACTTATTTGTGTTTCTAAGAAAGTGACTGTGGGCTCCAAATCAGTATTCAAAATTTAGCCCAACATAAAGCCTTTGTACCCTTGCAATCCCTTCATCACCCTCTCCAATAAATGAAGGACATTAAAACCACTTTCTACCACCTGTGCAATGTGTCCTGCCGAATTGCATTTATTCCTTCATATCCTATTATCATGGAAAATTTTTACTTTTTTATCCATATACCTAATTAGCTGACGCTTCTTCGCATTTATTTTCATTCGATGTTTAATTACACAGCAAGATATCCTGTTCAGTTTATCTTGTAGGTGTTCACAGTCCTCTACTGTTTTAATCTCTTTGTATAACATTACGTCATCTCCAAGAATCCAACTCCTGACTAACTCATTTTGGAGATTAAGAGTAACGAGAAAGTCTGTACCCGTATGTATTCGTTACTAAACCAATCAGTACCCGTTACTTTCGAATCGTTACTCGTTACTTTCGGTACAATCGAGCGCAAGCACGAAGTATCGCATCTAGTCGCGTCGCGTATGGGATAACTTCGTTACTCGTTACTTTCGGTACAATACAAACTGGCATGAAGCACCGTATTCCATCGAGTAGGGTCGCATACGGGAGGACTTCGGTCGTACTTGGTAAAGTTTAAGTAAATTGTTTATTTAGTAAAATAAGTTTAGGTAAGTTGTTCGTGTGGATAAAACTTAAAGTCAAGTAATTAGCACATAGATCTTACGGAAAACCTATGAATGTACACTTGATTTATTGTAATGACTATTATATACTAGCAGTTACCCGCGACTTCGTCCGCGTTGAAGAGTATTGTAATATAAGATTTTCTTGAGAGGTTTGGTTGCTCAGTGGTTAGGGCGTCAAACTGGAGATGGAAAAGTTCCCAGCTTGAATCCCAGTCTCGGAGAGGATTTTCAAAGGTCCTTAGCTCGACCTTCACATCTGGTATAGGTTGTGTGACGTGAATTACGCCACAATTCTCACTTGGTTCTTATTCCGTGTTGAACTGCGGGTCCTCTATGTCCGGTAGGATTACTGGGTTAGTTAAGAGGCTACGAAATGGACTGATTGCGGAGACGTAAAGAAGCCTTGTCACCAGGTCAATACGACCATACAATTTATTTTAGAGCTATATTTATTAGTAATAGTAGTAATAAATGTTGCAATAAAATAATGAAAATCTATTTATGTTCCACACTTCATTAAATTTTTAAAACAGTAAAAATATTCTGTTTGTAAGGAGTATTTTCAGTTTAATATATCCGTATATACAATGTTGAGGATTTGTCTCCTAGGTTTTGCCTATTTTCATAGCCCTAGTTTTCTTACATTTCTTTGAAAGATTTGAATTTCGTTTACCCAGTATCTCTTAAAATTACTTATTTCATCTCGCGAATAAAAATTTAATTAATGGAAGCTCAAAACGTCAAAATATTAGCAATACATTGATGGAATCGACTAAATATCAACAACAACAAAATACTAACATCTAAACAGCAAATAAATACTTAAGTGGTCCAAGGACGTTCATTTCCGTTAGTAAAATTGCGATTTTAAAAATGAATATTTTGATTTGCATTGGATATCTGAAAAAAATCTTTTAAAAAAGAGAACTTAATTTGCTCTTTGAATATTGATTTTTTTTGAGGATATATTTGTTCCATCAACAGAAATTTACATATTGTAGTAGTAAGTATAATAGTAATTGATTCTTTTATCCATAATGATCAGTGGTATTGTGGTAATGGTTTCTCTATCTGCGGAAACAACTGAATTTCCTGTAGACCAGTTTACTATAGTTCATTCGATTCGAACATTAATTCTGCGCTAAAATATAAATTCCAGTGTTAAAGTAGTAATAGATTGTTTCTTCATAAATGGTTTCTCACTGTACAAACAGAATTGAATGATAACCGGCGAATTACCACTCCGCTTGTACGCCACTCCATTATCTGAATAAAACATGGATAAATTTCAAAAATTTACTTCGGGCAACGCCGCATGGTTCTGCTAAATCGTCCAAGCTTACTATAGATCTTTTGATACAATATCGGTACAAAGCCATACATGATGTCACTAAAATGGTGCTCATGAAAGAAGCTTAAATAACTAATAATGTTTCAGTTCTCATTTTGGCCCAGGCTGCATTTTAAAATTACCGCTAGAAAATCAAAGCTTCTATCACTCGCACATTAATACATTCACTATATTGTAGGTTAGTGACGTCATGAATAGCGAAATAAAATTGAATTATTATTAACACAGTAAATTAAATATTGGATACATCTAAAACTACATTCAGCCGCATGAATTATGTCGTCAGCTTCATGACAGTTATTGAGGTGACGTAATTAAAAAAATTATACTAAAATGCTTTTAACTTACAGTGTACAACGGAAAGTCCACAATTCTCTACGGTCGTTAATATTGCTGGTCAAATTTACATTGCGATAAAGTGACTTTTATTGCTCGTGATTTAGTAAGGTGTATAATGAAATTAATTGTGATAGTAAATTATGATATACTAATTAGGAATTTTGATATAGTAAATTCTGTTACTACTCGAAATGTAGTTCCAGAGCATTTAATGTGCTGAGATGTGTTCGTATCGTATGATTTTGTAGCAGCAATATTAGCAGAAATAGTGGTTTGGTTGAATTGCTGCCTGGACCAGAATGTTTTTGTTACAGCAGAAAGCAGAAGGAATTTAGTTATTATTAGTAATAAGTAAGCAGCTTTCATATGCTCCGTGCAAATGAGGTGTATTGTGTTGTAAACGACTTCCAGTGTTACTTCATGAAACAATAAGTTTATACATTAGCCCATTGAATTCATTCGTTTTATGTGTAGAATTCGATAGATATTTGCAGAATATTGAACAGTAAGTAAAAAGCAGTACTATTTGTACAAAAATTCTGAACGAAAAATAAAAAGGGTTAGTTAAGTTTTAAATTTCGGCAAAAGTAATTTGTAATGCAGAGACTGCATAGTAACAAAAAAGAAACAGGAAATAAATTAAACCGAGATAGAATGGAATCCGTAACATTTTTATAAATACGACCTTTCGGGCACCGGCATTTTGCACTTTTAGTAAATCGGATTTCGTGCTGGTATACTCATAGCATTTCACGTTTTTTTTTCCAAGCTCTGATTTTTCACATTTTGTATGATGCATTATATTAATATCGAAATTATGGTGTACTATTTGATATATCATACTATTTTATCTACGCAAATAAAAACATCTCCTGGCGAACTTGATAACAGTACCAAACTTTTTTTTTTAATTTAAGGTTAAGTACAGATTTATATTTCCTGCTTCCAAACTATTATTTGTCAAGTGCGTCGGTTTTATGGCTTTTAAACTAAACACAAACTTGCATATGTAAGAAGGTTTTTGCTTTTATTTCTGAAAAGTACCTCATATTGAAACTGTTGCTACAACTCGAAATTAGTTCCGATTCGTTTAATGTGTTAGGTGTGACCATATCGTTTGATTTTGTAATGGAAATATCAGCGTAGATAGTGGTTAGGTTGAAATTTAATTTAATTTAATTTAATTGCAATGGAGCACAGGCTCCGGTGGCAATTTCCCTACACACCCATCTTCCCCCTATCCTGCACCCACCTACATTTGCCCTCTACAAATTTTATCTTTAAATTCCTTCAAAGATTTGGGTAAATTATTCATCATTTCTCTTGGTAACTCATTCCAATCCCTGACACCCTTACCTAAAAAAGAGAATCATCCCACACCCTTGTGCTTGAAATCGAGTGCCAGCTTGTGGTCATGGTCATCTTTTCCCATCCATGCACTACTTTTCATACCTATTGCAATATCTTTCCATGCCTCATCACCAGTATATGCCCTGTACACTCCCATGACCCTCCTCATCCTCCTCCTGTCTTGCAATAAATCCCATTCCAGCTCCTTTATCATATCCGTCCCTGATTGCATTCTGCAATAATTTCCAGAAACAAATCTAGCAGCCCTTCTTTGCACCCTCTCCAACTCCTGTATTTGATACGTAAAATGAGGGTCCCATACTACACTACCATATTCGAGCAATGGTCTGACCAAAATTTTGTAACCCAATTCCTTGACTTCTCTCGTACATCCCCTCATAACTCTCTCCAACAAGTGCAGAACTTTGAAACCTTTTCCTACCACCTGTCCTATGTGTCCTGCCCAGTTGCTTATCAAAAGTAATTCCAAGATATTTGCATTTCAAGTCTTCAGCAAGCATTTCTTTCCCCACCTTATATTCATAATTAACCTTTTGTTTTTTATTTGTGTATCTAATAAGCTGACTCTTCTTTGCATTTATCTTCATTCCATGTTTACCAACCCAATTAGATATCCTGTCCAGATCACCCTGCAAACTGTTTACAATCCTCTATCGTTTTGATTCTTTTATACAGCATTATGTCATCTGCAAACAATCTAATTTCAGATAGTAAACAATCAACACAATTATTCATTAGAATAATGAATAGCAATGGTCCCAATACGCTACCCTGTGGCACACCCATTTTACTTCCACTTCTTTTGATACTACATTTCCTACCCTAACTTTCTGTTTTCTACCTTTTAAAAATTCTTCTACCCAGCAAATGACTTTCTTATACACTCCAATGGTTTTTACCTTATTTACTACCATTTTATGGCTTACTCTGTCATACGCCTTAGACAGATCTAGTGCTACACTATCAGTTTGGCTTCCCTTGTCCATTTCATCTGAAATATCTTGCATATATCCCACCAACTGAGATTCGCATGAATATCCTTGCCTGAAACCATGTTGCCTGCTTGAAAACCAATTACGTTCCTCACATATATTTCTGATGTGGTTGCATATCAATCTTTCCATTAATTTACCTACCACTGATGTCAAACTGATTGGCCTGTAATTCTCAACTCTATTTCTCACCCCTCCCTTATGTACCGGTACTACTAATGCACTTTTCCAGTCCTGTGGTAAGCAGCAAGTGTCTAGACTCAATTTAAAGTAATATTTCAAGATAAGGTACAATATCACATCCGGCTATCTTTAAGATATATGTAGTAATATTATCTTCACCAGCCCCTTATGTTTTTTCAGCTTTCTTATTTCCTTCATGATTTCCTCAGGATGGATATCAAATTTTTTACTATCGTCATTTCTAATTGTGTTGTTAAGCTCGTTCTCCGAATTAGACCCTTCTGTTTCTGATTCATTGTCCCTAATGCTTTCATTGAACCAGTTACTTAAAATCTCTGCCTTTTTCAAATCGTCAGTAACTTCTTCTCCATCCTTATCTATAAGTGTTTCTACATCCTCCCTTCCCCTCAGTTTCCTGATATAGCCATAGAAATTTCTAGATGCATCAGTCAATGGTCCCCCTGCACTGACAATACTCTTCATAAACCCATCTTTAGGCCATCTTCTTTGCTGTTATTAAGTCCTTGTTTAGTTGTTTTAAATATTCCCTACTACCCTGCTGTCTCTTAACTCTGTTATGTTCTTTTCTTACCAACCTCTTTAACCTCCTCACTTCCCTATTATAGTACATAGGTTCTCTACTTCTCTTTATTTTTTGCTTTGGAATAAATTTTTCTTCCCCCTTTCTTATTATCTCCTTGAACTCTTCCCACCTTGACTCTACTGTACCTGAGCCTTCCTTCCATTTGCTGAATTGTTCTCTGAAATATCTCCTCAAATTTGAAACCTGTGCCTTTTTATAATTGTACCTATTTCCCCCTTCAATTTTGGCTGCTGGTTTACTGAATCCTCTAATATCCATCAGAACTGCTTCATGATCACTTATTCCTTCAGTTACTTGATACCTCAAAAGGTATTCATTGGGCTTAATTAGAAATATATCCAAAATATTTTGTTCCCCTAGTAGTTTTGCTCAACCACTTGTGTAAATCCTCCTTCCCTTATTAAGATATTTGCAAATCTTTGTTCCCTTGTGTTATTTTATCTTATTCCCTTCCCAGTTTACACCTGGTAAATTTAAATCCCCGCCGATGATGATCATTCTATTCTCACCTCTGAAATCTGAGTATGAATTTAATTTCTCCCCAAGAGCCTCATCCTCTTCTGTCATTCTTCCACTGCGATAAACAGCCAACACTCTGATTTTTTCTTTTTTATTACCCCAGAAATCTACCCCAAGTAACTCATGGTCTTGATCTATGAATGCCAGTGAACTGTGGTAGTTTTGCAAACTAGTATGAAGATCCTCCACCAATTGCTCTATCTCTGCGGTACACTCTGTAACCATCAGGAAAAACCTCACTGTCTAGTACTTCTTCTTTTAACCAACTCTCTACCCCAATTATTACTTGTGGTTCATGCATCTCTATTAAGTTTGCAAATTCGATTACTTTGTTCATTATACTTCTACAGTTTACCATTAACACCCTTACTACTGGCTTTACATTTTCAGAATTTATCTCCTCTTTCCCACTTTTACCGCAGTCAGTTATTGTTTCAGCCATTTCATCTATTTCTTTAATATCTGTGACTTTCCCCATCGCGAATCTGCAATCAGTATCACTTTGATAATCTATTTCTGTCCCTTCACCAGCAGCCCCTAACCTAAAAAAAGGCACAGTCCTGACCCCATCATCACTGGAAACGGGCTCCCTCACTGCTTTAGCTAACAACTCAGAAAGTACTCCCTTCCCCCTTCTATTTAGGTGTAGGCCATGCCTAGTGAAACCCCACCTACCAATGGTGTTCACAGGTCACAACCCCCAACACAGAACTAATGCCTTTCCCAAGTAGCACTTCCGTTTCCACATTAACCCGCCTCACAGCATAGTTCAATTGTGGCCGGTCATGGCGACTTAGGACCTGCATGAGCTCCACCGTGGTATGCTGTGCCCTCCTTCACCACCTTTCCTCAGGTCACTCTCTATACTATAACTCGCGTTTCTATCAATACTATTTCCCGCACCTCCCACTATCACTACTCTATCATCCTTTAGTGAAAACTCCTAATTGTTGTGCGACCGTCGTGAAAACGCTTGTGCCACTCGTAACCTGCCGTTTTCTTCGCCGCATAGTTTCTGTATGCTTTGTTCAGCATCTCAAATGTCTTCGAGGGTGATTTCTCCAGCAACACACAGAATTTGATACTACCACGCTGCTCTAAAGACGAAATTTCACAATCCGACGAGAGAAAGAAACTATGTCTAAAATATCTTGAACACACGCACTAAACCAACTTCAAGTGCCTGCTGTCCGGCTCAGCACTTTCTTCCATAGTGTTGCTAACCACCAAAACAAAAATTTCACTTCCGGCAAACAACTGCTTGACTGTACACGACAATTCCGGAAACTTTTTGACTCCACCTCTTACATGTATTCCGACGCTGTTTTATTTTTGTCTTCATTTCATTTTATTTTATTTTTAGTAAAAATATTTTTATTTTTTCTTGACAATAACTTGAGTTTTATTTCATACATTTATATAAAACGCAATGTGTTCATTTCCTCCGTTACTTTTAAGGTTTATCTGAAATCCTAATTCGCTTCATAGCTCTTTCGCTATTGCCTGTTTCAGTTAAGAGAGGCAGCTCAAGTCTACCTTCTCTACCACCACTACTCTACCCTAATCCCCACACGCTAAGTGGAAATTTAACCTCTCGCCTACCTGAACACGAATGGCAGCTCAGAGAACCAGGATTTAAGGGAGTATGGATGTGATTATTACAGGCATGAGACCATGACCTTGGCCGCCATTTCAGAGTGGATAGGGCATAGTACAGCTGTTCCCATAGTTCCGTCGCTAGTGGAAGCATTTGTATGACGCGGCAAAATGCAGGCCGTTATATTTCGCGTGTATTTTCAATGTCAAATCTGTTCCATTGGTGTTTTAAGCTTGAGAAATGCCAAAAATCATAACCATTCCTAATGGGAGATGTTGCTGAACCATATGAATGCTACATTCGGCCAAGAAAGTATGATTTGTTTGAAGATAAACCTGGAATTCAATAATTTCACTAGCCGTCACTGGTAGTGCAGGGGCTAGCACACTAGCTTCGCATTGCAAGGGCCACCGGTTCGAGTTCGGCCTCGGGCATTGGTGGTTTTAATTAGGTGTTTGGTTCGTCTTATGATGTCCTCACTGTAGCGTCCACAATATCATAATTAAAAAGTATGATACATAAAAACAAGTTGGAGCTGGCTAAATGGTCGGAAAGACTGAAGGCCATATTTAATTAAAAAAAAAAAATTTCACTACAAATGAATATCCGACTTCCGTCAATGAGTCACTATTCAGAAAAGGAATGCAAATGACTGACGATTTTTAATGTGGAAAATTAACTATTGACCGTGGAGGGCGAGTGGTAACGCTTGGTCCTGGCATTCGGAGTACGCGGGTTCAAATCCTTGAGGCCATTGAGATTTCGATTATACATGTTTTACAGTAATAACTCCACGTGAATGCCGACTATGATGCCTTTAAAATGTTTCCCTCCGTGCCATGTCATCCATATCCATCTCTCCCTCCTCTAACCACTTAGACGTCGACGAGGCGCATTGTCATAAGCAAAATAAAACAATAATAATAATAAAATAAAAGTGAAAATTAATTTCACTTCCCCTCTCAATAACGATACGAGTTTTATTATTTTTATCAAACTTTAAAGGAAGACACAATTAATTGCAAACTATTATCATTTACAGGTTCTTTTTTTAATTTATTCCTTACGAGAGCAGCAAATTAGGATCAAGGAGAATGGTTGGCAAGAAACGGCAATAAAATATTTATCCATCCTAGCATTCATCTGGAGCAGTTGAAATCCAGAACGTGAATGACTGGTTTGCGGTTGAGTCTTGGATGTTCTCTAATGCCTTTTCATTGCTGCCTACCCCTCCAGGCTTGAAGTACTGCATTTTAATATCAACTGTTTTTTCCAGAATGGTTAATCCAAGGAAAATCTTCTAACCTCAACGCAATTTATTTTTTTATGGTCTGATCACAATGCTTAACAGTTTAATTCTGCCACTAGATGTCATATGTATTTGTTTTGCTGAATTATATTGTTTTTCATGATGAATTTGGTATTAAGGTAAAAAAAGTTGATTAGTTTTATGTTAATAGCTTCTATAACAGTTAAATAAATGATAACTGTTATTTACTTATTAACATGAAGGTATATTTACACTTGTAAGTGGCGAGTTCTTGTTGCCGTTACAGTTGTGTTTGCATGGAATATATTACCAATTTCTTGAACAACCGGATATGGCCTAATGAGTACTGTAAGTCCCTTCGTTAGGCATACATATTAATTGCTTAGCTAGCGTGAATTACAACGAAGTGCATAATTTTAAATCTAAAGTAGTATTCTGCTTAAATTTATACAATAACGTATCTGAAAGATTTTGCCGTTTTCACAGCATTGGTACTATTAAAACCATTCAGGATATTACACTGCGTCGTTTGTCTTTTGTTTAGTGTCTTGTCAGACTTGGGATGGCGCTCAACATGTCGAAGGAGGCACAAGGCTGGAATCACAAGATAGGAAAATATGGGAAAGAAAAGAACGATGAAGCGCAATACCAGGCAAAGGATTCTATAATTAGTAAGTACTGTAATTTAAAAAAAAAGATTATTTATTTACAATTACAGTATTGTATAAATGAGATTACATAATATCCTAGAAAACAGTTTTGATTTGACTGTCATTATAACGCTTCAGTGATGTAATTAAAACCCAAAGATCATTTTCATTCTTATTATAAGTTTTTAATTTAAGAAATGTTAGTAGGTGGAGTTTGTCTTAGTTGGCCAGAAACCGGGAAAACCCGTGACGTCCACAAGATGGCCGCCCCGTTAGTTGTTTGGCCGGCAAAGATGGCGGTGACCGTTAGTTCTTTGGCCGGCCAAGATGGCCGCCGTTAGTTCCCCGATCGGCCGCTAGGGAGCAGCATCTCCCAAGGGCTTAATTTCTTTGCCGTTAGTTCTTTGACTGACTGGTAGATGGCGTTCGGCTGTCGCTAGAGGTCAGCACACGGCAGAAGACATTTGTCGCTAGATGGAGCGGGTGTAGCAATATGCGTGAAATATTTCGATGTTTGCGAAGCCACTCGCGTGTTTGACCGGGAGTCCGACAGGTTACGAAATGGCTCCATTACAGAGCGATACAGCTTGGCTGGTGTGTGTTTGCCATCCACCATTATGAAAGCATAGCTGGCGGACAAAGAAAGTAGGGCGTCCAACACAGCGTTCGTATGATTGCAGAATTTTGTACAGAGTCTCAGGCTTGCAGCGAATTTCGTATGCATTTGTTCAGGTGTCCTGCTATCAATAAGGAATTCAGGTTGCGCCATATGCCCATTGCACTGCGAAACCACCCCAGCAGGATACATAGAAATATTTCAGCATTCACTTCGGTTCAAGAAGAAATTATTACGAGATGAGAATAATTATTATATGTCAGTTAAGTCGAAAAGCATAAATGTTTCCTTTTAACGTTCGATATGGAAAAAACCGTCATAAACTCCAGATATAAATTCTATGTGTACCTGTTTTCATGAAATTATTTAGCGTTCTTGCCTCGCATTCGGGAGGACGGAGGTTCGAATCCCCATCCAGGCATCCATGGTTTCCCAAAATCACTCCAAGTGAATGCCGGGGATGCTACCTTCAAAAGGCCATGACCGAATTCCTTTCCCGTCTCTAAAGACCACGTTGTTAGAGAGACGTTAAAAAGTTTAAAAAAATGAAATAATTGTGATAAAGTATAGCAATACCACACATACGTTATTCCTTTCAAAATTCGTAGCCTCAAAAACCCATCATCAATGGTGAAATCCTTTCATTGAAACCGAGAGACATTCACCGACGAAGGTTCGGTATATCAATGTGACAAGTATTTCGAAACCATGGAGTTATTCTCGGCGTGAAGCTCTGTACACACACTATCGACAGCAAGGTGCAAATATTTCAGCACAGTAAAATATTTTCTTCGGTGTCAAGATTCATTCTCATGCAAATACTTAATAATAATGATGTGAGTAACTTCAGCACTCGGGAATTCGATCCGAGGGGGGTGTGCTAGGCGAAAAGAAAACATTAAGTTCTCGCCCGTGTAAATCTACTTATATGTCATTTTCTCATTGCCACAACTATTTACCCACCCATTAAGTGTTTCAGAATAAAAGCGTCATTTGCTTCTTCTTTTTTTTCAACTGGCTAGGCAAGCTTTGTATATTGGGTATCAGCAAAATTTTTTTACTTTTTATATATTAAGAATGAGTGATGCAAGATCTACTAAAACTTTACTGGTTGTAATTATTCAAGATATTTTTTAAGTCGCGTTGCCATGAAATATTGAAGAAAAATGTAAGATACCATTAAATCAGGACACCCCCCCCCTTTAATTAAATTTCAGGTTGAAAGAAAGACATAGATAAATATCCTAATTTCAGAGAATCATTATAAATAAATCAATACTTGCAGCTTTTTAACGAAAAAGTGGTGTAGTACTCTCTTGCCTCATGACTGGCTGAAAAAACAGAACTCTCCTTACATATCATCAGCCTGGCGAGATAGAGGGTGTGTGCAAAAGATGGCATGTTTTCACCATACACCTAAGTGTTTAAATACTTAGGTCCCGTCAGAGTAAATTTCAGGTTGAAAGAAAGACATAGATAAATATCCTAATTTCAGAGAATCATTATAAATAAATCAATACTTGCAGCTTTTTAACGAAAAAGTGGTGTAGTACTCTCTTGCCTCATGACTGGCTGAAAAACAGAACTCTCCTTACATATCATCAGCCTGGCGAGATAGAGGGTGTGTGCAAAAGATGACATGTTTTCACCATACACCTAAGTGTTTAAATACTTAGGTCCCATCAGAGTAAATTTCAGGTTGAAAGAAAGACATAGATAAATATCCTAATTTCAGAGAATCATTATAAATAAATCAATACTTGCAGCTTTTTGCAGGGAGTTGAATTTGAAAATTTTATGTACAACTAAAACTACAGAGTTTTAACAAGCTAAATATCCTAATTTCAGAGAATAGCACACACCTTCTTGATTGATATCATAAAAAAGCAAAAGAATAATATGGGTCCTTATGAAAACAGGATGATTAATTCTACTATAGTAAAACAAAAAAACTATGAATTATTATATTTTTTATTTAAAAAAAGTCTATTAATCAAGAATTATTACATCATCATCATCATCAAGAATTATTACATCATCATCATCATCATTAAGAATTATTACATCATCATCATCATTATTTATCAGATTACTTCTTTGTATCCTATCTAATTTTGTTATAAGGGCTTCTATATCATTATCATCATCATCATCATCATCATCATCAGCATCATTTTCTGTGTCAAGCCATTCATTGATTATATCTGAAAAAAAAACAACAATTATTCCTACGCTCAACCAAGCTCGAAAATAAAAACAGGTTTACACAGGTGGAAGTAACAAAAAGAAATTTGCACTGGCTGTATCACACGATTGAGATAAGTTTATGAAACGTCACGGTAATGTGCATGTCACGCTCCGCAAGAGTCCAAACCAACTTATCTATCGTGGACTGCAAGAAGAATGTCACAGTTTAAACCATTAACTTACCACTGCAGTCAGCTATCATTTGTACATCATCATCAAAGAAGAATGTCGCAGTTTAGCATGCTCGAAAATAAAAAAAAACAGGTTTACACAGGGGGAAGTAACTAAAAGAAAATTGCACTGGCTGTATCACACGATTGAGATAAGTTTATGAAACGTCACGAGAAATTTCAATCACATTGGTATTGGGGAAAGAAGAATGTCGCAGTTTACCAAGCTGGATTTTTTTTTTTTGACTGCTTTACGTCTCCTATAACTACGAGGTCTTTAGAGACGGGAAAGGATGGGGGGCACGGAATGGGAAGGAATTCGGCCATGGCCTTTTGAAGGAAGCATCCCGGCATTCACCTGGAGGGATTTGGGGAAACCATGGAAAACCCAAATCTGGATGCCCGGACGGGGATTCGAACCGCCGTCCTCCCGAATGCGAGGCCAGAACGTTAGCCGTTACACCACCACGCTCGGTAGCCAAGCTCGAAAATAAAAACAGGTTTACACAGGGGGAAGTAACAAAAAGAAATTTGCACTGGCTGTATCACACGATTGAGATAAGTTTATGAAACGTCACGAGAAATTTCAATCACATTGGTATTGGGGAAAGAAGAATGTCGCAGTTTACCAAGCTCGAAAATAAAAACAGGTTTACACAGGGGGAAGTAACAAAAAAGAAATTTGCACTGGCTGTATCACACGATTGAGATAAGTTTATGAAACGTCACGAGAAATTTCAATCACATTGGTATTGGGGAAAGAAGAATGTCACAATTTACCAAGCTCGAAAATAAAAACATGTTTACACAGGGGGAAGTAACAAAAAGAAATTTGCACTGGCTGTATCACACGATTGAGATAAGTTTATGAAACGTCACGAGAAATTTCAATCACATTGGTATTGGGGGAAATAAGAATGTCACAGTTTAAACCATTAGCTTACCACTGCATGCAGCCATCATTTCTACATCATCATCGTTTTCTGTCTCAAGGAATTCATTGATTGTATCTGAAAAAAAAAATACACCAATTATTCCTAAGCTCAACCAAGCTCGAAAATGAAACATACATTTAAGCGGAAAAAAGAATGTCACAGTGTGAAAATCATGAAAACTGAAATTTCCCTGCATTTTACAAGGAACGCTCGAGTGAGATGGAATTTCGTAGTCGAAATAGCATGCTTCCATTAGTGTTTGTAAATAATGGGGAGAGCGCATTCATTTCGCAATGTTGGTGACAAGTTTCGCTTAGCGTGGGTACACAATCGATCAGGTGATGACATTAACACTGGATTCTCACGAATTTCTCAAGTATATCATTGAACAACCTTTGGCATGACAATTTGCGTATAAAGAAAAGGATTTAATTCCGAGGGCGTTAAAAATAACGTACATCGATACAGACACACAATTTAAAAAAAATAAAAAAAAAAAAAAAAAAAAAAAAAAAAACAAGCTAAGGATACAGCCAAAATAAAATTATTTACTCTACCACTCCCTATCTGGATGAAAACCTCGTTCGAACTTCTTCTTCTAAATGTAAAATGGATGAAACACCTGGCTTCAGTCATTAAAAAGATTTAGAGAGACAAATATTGGAGCGAGAGGGGGGGGGGGCACATACAGTTCCTTTTTTCTGGCTTATTAGGATTCAGCTCGACTTTGAGATTTCACAATGACTGGTTACCTATGCGTAGGTGATACATTAAATCAATTGGGTTGAGTACTGAGTTGTATGCTACACCATTTATGAGGTGGCTTTGCAATTAATATGAGAGTTTTTATGTCTGACAATTGCAGACCGGAGGGATTAACTTTTAGAGGTTTCAGTAGTCACATAGGCTCGTAGTACTATTTTTATTATTATTATTAAGATAAAATTCCCCCTGCATTTTACAAGGAACGCTCGAGTGAGATGGAATTTCGTAGTCGAAATAACATGCTACCATTAGTGTAGCATGGATGAAACACCGGGCATCAGTCATTAAAAAGATTTAGAAAGACAAAATATTGGAGTTGGAGCCACTTACAGTTCCTTTTTCTGGATTACGGCTTTACGCCCAAAATGTGTGTATGAAAAGGATTTCAGTGTACTGTTCAGCAATGTAATATCTGGTGGATCTTATTAAACACTCGATCCCTCTGCCCTCTGTAGTGTCAAAACATTACAATTTTAATTAGCTATTTCACAGAATTCATTTCGATATTAATGACCATCACAAAAGTCTGCACTAATGATGTATTGAATTAAAAATTGTAATAAGAAATCAAACAAAGGTTGTATAAGTTCATTAGCCATGTGTCAAACTACAACGTGAACGTTTCGATGATCCAGTATTAGTAGTAAACAGCCTGATCAATTTTTTTTTTTTTTTTTTTTTTTTTTTTAAGTGTTTAAAACAACAGTCTCCAAGATAATGTGCGACTTGAAAAATTAAATAAGATATATTTTAAGACGAGTATTTATTTGGAAACAAGTGCAATAAACTGGATGTACTATATTCAACTTTATACAGCGGATAAACCCTCCCCACCTATCTGCCTACTGTGTACAAATCAAATTTTGCAACCCCTAAGGTAGGTTGGGTATAAATTGCCTCTGTCGCCCGGCACGGTGATCAGTGCTGTAAATTTCGTTGAATCGTAGCAGTTCCCAAGAGAGCTAAAAATGCCTTTTGTTATGAGTGAGGAACTTTTCGCTGCGATATTTCAGCTATTACAATCTGGTGAGTAAAGTATTTCGAATATTTTATTGTTGTGTATCTGTCACATATTTTATTCTTGTGTGACTGTTACATTTTTTCAGTATACGTTGTGTGTGTGTGTATATATATATATATTACCTCTGTGTAAGAGTAACATTTTTTGTTTCATTTTTCATGATTTTCACACTGTGACATTCTTTTTTCCGCTTAAATGTATGTTTCATTTTCGAGCTTGGTTGAGCTTAGGAATAATTGGTGTATTTTTTTTTTCAGATACAATCAATGAATTCCTTGAGACAGAAAACGATGATGATGTAGAAATGATGACTGCATGCAGTGGTAAGACAATGGTTTAAACTGTGACATTCTTATTTCCCCCAATACCAATGTGATTGAAATTTCTCGTGACGTTTCATAAACTTATCTCAATCGTGTGATACAGCCAGTGCAAATTTCTTTTTTGTTACTTCCCCCTGTGTAAACCTGTTTTTATTTTCGAGCTTGGTAAACTGCGACATTCTTCTTTCCCCCAATACCAATGTGATTGAAATTTCTCGTGACGTTTCATAAACTTATCTCAATCGTGTGATACAGCCAGTGCAAATTTCTTTTTTGTTACTTCCCCCTGTGTAAACCTGTTTTTATTTTCGAGCTTGGTAAACTGCGACATTATTCTTTCCCCAATACCAATGTGATTGAAATTTCTCGTGACGTTTCATAAACTTATATCAATCGTGTGATACAGCCAGTGCAAATTTCTTTTTTGTTACTTCCCCCTGTGTAAACCTGTTTTTATTTTCGAGCTTGGCTACCGAGCGTGGTGGTGTAACGGCTAACGTTCTGGCCTCGCATTCGGGAGGACGGCGGTTCGAATCCCCGTCCGGGCATCCAGATTTGGGTTTTCCATGGTTTCCCCAAATCCCTCCAGGTGAATGCCGGGATGCTTCCTTCAAAATGCCATGGCCGAATTCCTTCCCATTCCGTGCCCCCCATCCTTTCCCGTCTCTAAAGACCTCGTAGTTATAGGAGACGTAAAGCAGTCAAAAAAAAAAATCC
>JARYHS010013630.1:85913082-85976873 GCA_031002005.1 Vandiemenella viatica
CCGTGGTTGGAGAGTACACAAAAAATCAAAAAAATCGCGCATCTCAGTACCTCACCAGACGATTGGCATGAATCTGTCATTCACCCATCTCTATGTGAACAATTTCACTGGCTCTTCATACGTACGTGCGCACTTTTCGCGTGTTCTGAGAAACTCTCGGATGATCTATGAACTGGCGGGTGACGATAGTTCTTCTTTTTTTTTTTTCATGCTCCCTCCCACCCCCCTCCCACCCATCTTAAGGAATTCGTTTGTGCCTGTCCTGCGGATGGTTATCTCAAATGTCCAATTCAACATTTTTACGTGTTACTTACTTCTTGTTACACAATATTCACTCACTTCATGTCCATAAATACTTCTTAATATAGAAATACTTAATGTCATCAACGTGATTAATAATTTCAGTCACTGGTATCTAATGAGATAGATTAAAACTGTAATGTGGTGATCATGAAACATTTTCTGCTTTCCAGTATCGCATTTCATTTATTTGGAGAAAAAATGTTGACAATTTTTTTCACTACTGTAGCAAGTTTCCAGTTATTCCCGTCTTTTTGTTTTGTAATTAACATTTTTACCCCGTCCATACAATTGGTTACAGATAACGAACAACCGTGTCGGACGGTTTAACATATAATCAAAAAACAAAATCACACTCTAAACCGATTAATTTAACCCAGGAGCGAAGAAATGAAATTAGAAATAAGCTGAAGTTGTACAGCATAAAATATTCGAAAATATTTTAACCAGAAGAAAGATTTGAGACATGTGGCAATGTAGTGAAATTTAGAAAGGCATTGCATACTTTGTAAAATTAGTACATATTGGCATGAGACATTCATATAGCACGCGATGTGCTTTTCAGCAACAGTGACATTTACAAAACTATGAAAGATGTTAGGACGCTGTGTTAAACCAAGCTAGCTCAAATCGATTATAAATTGATTCACCAAATAACTGAAATGCGATACTGGAAAGCAGAAAATGTTTCATGATCATTCAGAATTAAAGAGATCTTTAGAGTGATGAAAGAAATTTTAAAAGAAATTTACATATCTGTTTAGACCCTGTTTCCGATCAAAAACTCTGCAGTTTAACGGCACAGTAAAGTTTTAAAATATGTGTAAGAGGCTTAAATGACAGCTGTAACGTGCAAATGGCTCCTGCCTGATGGTTTTGCGGATTCTTTGAATAGGCAACCGCACAATTTCTGAACAATTTTAGTTTCTTAGAATGACGTAGAGTACGCCACCGACCATCCAGGGTTTTGGCTGTTCCAACAAAGCCATTTAAACTTATGATTGATCCGTGTAGTACTGTTCTAAGAAATAGGTATCCATTTACTATGATTCTCTCAACTCGACCAAAACCGCAATCTTCACCAAGGAACCGTCTTGTCCGAGACACACAGGATACCTTACCGTTAGTTTTGTGAAACTGGCTATATTTTCTTATATAAAGGATAGCGTCAGAATTAAGAGTAATGGAATAGCTATCGAAGTAGCCAAGTTAGTCTGCAACAAGGCAAGCAGGAACTTAATGAGTGGTTGCTGAACTTAATTTCACCTTATCTTTGACGAAATTTATTCATCTCTTTTCGATACATAGCAATCGGATGTTACGTATAATAAGGTCTACACTATCATAGAAATTGTGAAGAGCTCCATTCTGAAGATAGAAACAAAGTTGTTCTTTCTTGACTTCCAGCACTCGGCTCTCAATGTAAGTACATTTGTGTCGTCCTAATGCCGTTACGTAACAGTTTAGAATTGCGCATTCTAATTTTTATTCCACACAGGCGTCTTTCCGTCGTGATAAGCAATTCAACAAGTAAATTTTAGGTTCCGAAATTTATAACTCATTTCTAAAATATCACATATTCATTACTTCCACTTTAATGTAAATATGCTTTCATTTGCCTGGGCGTTTTGGCTGTTAACATGGCCTGAAGTCGCAAAAATCAAGAGTTAACTGACTCTGTATGTCTATCATTAATACTTTATTACAAGCAGACAAAAATTACACAGATACCAAATTCAAATTCAAGTTGATTTATTCGTGGTATTCTTTGGTTGTCGTTATCTAAATAAAAGACAGAGCTTGAAAATATTTATCTTTGTTACCCTAATAGGCACTAAATCTTTCGATGATAACGAAAAACTTGAAATTCTCTCTTTGAAGCTCATAATTTGAAGTTGTTGCGTGAAATGCACCACATTTTTTAAAGGACGCAGTCATTTATATAACCAGTTTTTCATTTGACTGGAGAAACGTTAAAACTGTTATTCAGTTTTCTTTCATTTGAACAAAATTAGCAATCTCTTATAACTACCAATATTTGATCAACGCTCCTTTGCATTGCCCTGAGAACCAGAATTGTAACTTCGCATCACTGAATGAAAATGTAAAATAAAGTCTATTTCGATATAGTTATACCATATAACAAATAGATGTTTTTCGTTCAGTTGGTGTAATAGCGACACGCCCAAAAAATTCAGAAAAATTAGAAAGACTCATAAGAAAGAACTATGTGCATACTTCATCTTAAAAGCAAATGGTATTTTATTCCTATCATCGGTCTATATAAGCTTTTCGAGCCTACCAATGCCCTGAGACAGAAGTTCCAGCACTGAATGATTATGTCACCACTACTGTGAACACAATTAATTGAGAAAAGTAGCATTCGGAAAATTCTGTCAACGCACTCCCCGTTACTCGTGGCCACACACACGAGGTGTCACGCCCATTGTGTGCTTCCTGGACGCTCTCACACCCACGTCACGCAACGCTTTCTCGCATTCAGCAAACTGAGCTTCGCTGCCAGCAAACCTGACGGGAATGGAATGCGGTATCTCTTCGGCGAGTCATCCAGTCCAGAAGGCAACTACTCATTATCATTTCAGCTAAATAGAATTTTTGATTGTTGATCTATCACTGGAATCACAAAAAAAGCTTCTAATGCATTATTAGTGCCGGCAGACTATCGGAGGCAAGGAAAGGGAGCGATATTGACGATGGCATTTAAGAAGGCACCGCCTCGACATTCGCCTAGAGTGATTTCAGAATCTATGGAAACCCGTAACTTGCTGACCACAACAAACCGGCGTCCTTCCCATGCGACGCCAGAACATTAACGGCTCACCCAACAGGCTCCGTAGCGGCGATAGGACTTCACAGAGAAAAACAACTGACATAAATAGATTTTTTTAAAAAAATGGCATTTGGTCATGTTAGCCATACAGCCAGCTCAAGGTGTTTCTTTCTCTTGCAATGATTGGATTCTTTTTATCAGTGTGATTATCTTCCTCTTTTGTAAACTCGACACAAGATGAACACGACATTCAATCAAAACCACCCATGCACTCGAACCGGCGACCCCTGGAGCGCACTACCCCTACGCTGCCGGGGTTGGCTTGAAATTTATTCCAAACTGACAGAGAAAATCTTCCGATGTGAAAGATCTCGATCAGGTTACGATCGTAACTTCAAGGATCGATATTACATCATACACAAGCTTGTTAAACAAGTAATCGGGTCTTTCGCCACTTGTTTGTTTCTCGAGTATCTCACAGATATCATTCTACTTGGCTAGCGTGGGCTGTTCGCTTTTCCATGTTTAATTGTTTATACCCATCGCATCGCCGTTCTGTCAGTAGACGCAACTGACAGCTTACTCGCAGCACATTATATATTGTTTTCGCACAACTTTCTCTGTATTGGAGGTTCTTATATATCTTCTATGATTTATAACTTTTGAACAGTAATAAGCTATAGTGCCTTTGTGCTAGGCAAGTTCTGCACCTACGTACTGTATAAGAACGAAATGTCTATCTCGATCTGTTACCGAGCTGAGACGAATTCTTTTTTCGGGCGAGGCACAAATCGAGAACCAGCTTAGCCGGCTCACCGCCTGATAACACAAGCGTGTATGTATGCAGGGGCCTCCTGAAGATAGCGCCTGTAGTCTACTCGCAAAACAGAAAATAACGAAAGCAAAGACGAAACAATTTTGTCACATCCCTAACTTTTGTGGGACATTTAGTGAAACAATTTTAAATACTTTTCAAATCAAAGAAGTTATTAAGAAGATAAAACCGAAAGAATTACGCCTAAACGAAACTGCTACTCTGAATAACGTATCTCAAAAAATTGATGGGGAAAAAGATCGGAATTTTGTAAGTAGAACATTTCATCCTTTGTACAGTAACAGTATGAATCACTTAATTAAACGTTATTGAGTGGTAGTAAGGTAATGTTCTCAAGGAAGGTGGAAAAAACATTTTTTTCGAGTTTTTATTCCTTAAGGAAAAAATCTGAAGACAACGATACAGATCTGTGAACACCTTAACACCATGATTAATCGTAGGCCTAATAAACACGATAATGGTCCACACGATAAATTAGCCTTCTTGCCGTACTCTGGCGCCACAACATCTAGGGTCGGAAGAGTCCTGGCAAGAAATGGCATTAAGACCATTTTTCTGCCACCACCAAAATTGAGAAACATTTTGCGCTCTCCAAAAGATGACCTTGCCCTGCGTACAACCGGAGTTTACTGCATCCCGTGTGAATGTGGAAAGAAATACATCGGTCAGACCATACGGTGCGTACAACAACGTTGTTTGGAACACGCCCGACATGTTCACCTGGGGCAAAAAGATAAATCAGCAGTGGCGGAACATAGTTTGACAGAAGGACATGGTTTCGATTTCGAAGCGACTAAGGTGTTGACACATGCGAGAGGCTTCTGGGACAGCGTCATTAAAGAAGCATTTGAAATTCGCCTCGCGTCTGATTTGGTAAACAGGGATTGTGGATTCCAGATAAGTGATGCATGGATTCCTGTAATTGAGGCTGCTCATCACCAACGCTCTGCTTTTTGTGTTCCGCGGGCGTCTAATGACATCTGAGATGCTGCTAGGCAACATAACAACATCTGTCGTTGCCATGCCAGTTTACAAAAACACGCTCAAGGCTGACTTCAAGGCAGACTTCAAGACTTGCAAGTTGTAACTGCACCTGAAGATGGCGACGGAGAATAAAGACGCCGAAATATTTTGCATTAATAACAACATCACTCGGTTTGTTTCCCGAGAAACATTTATAAATAAACAACGCCGAGAAAGAATACATTCATTTATAATGATTAATAGAGTTTCTCTTTTTCCCTGTTGACATGTAATAATTAAAGCTTAAAAATGTAGCTAACAGACATACACTATTATATTAATTAAAACTGGATGGGCACTATAAATCTGAATGAACCTACGCGGTGTCATAAAGGTAGCGAAAACATTTTAGATTTGCTAGTTACTAACAGGCCAGAATTATTCACCGACATTTCAACGACCACTGGAATAAGCGATCACAAAGCGGTAATTGCGACTATCAAATTAATGACCAAGCGAAAAAGGGGAAATGGACGGATTGTATACAGATTCAGTAAGGCCTCAAAGGAGTGTTTTAGAACCTACCTGAGGAATAATTACCATAACTTTAAGTTAACAAAGGACACCGTTGAAGAGATGTGGCATCGATTTATACATATAATCAAGGAAGGTATGGAAGTACATATACCGAAGCGGAAAATAAATGGGGAGAATGATCCACCGTGGTACACATGCGAAGTCAAAAGATTACTCAAAAAACAAAGAAGGATACACGCACGCTACAGAAGGAAGGGGTGTCGCAGCGATTTAGAAACCTTGGCTGAGTTAAGACTACGTGTGAAGAATGTGATGCGTGAGGCCTTCAACGATTTTCATTCAAACACTCTCTCTAAGAGTCTCGCAGAAAACCCAAAGAAATTTTGGTCGTATGTTCGTAAAGTCAGTTGTACCAACAGCAATATTCCAGCACTAGTTCGCGAAGGGTCCGAGGTTATTGAAAGCCGCGATAAAGCTAATGTACTAAATACTGTATTCAAAAATTCATTTACTGACGAAAATAAGGATAGCATTCCCGTTTTCCCACGTCGTGTCGAGTTGGAGATGGAATCATTACGAATAGATACTGCAGGTATCATAAAGCAATTAGAGCTCCTAAAGTGGGGAAAAGCACCTGGCCCGGATGGTATTCCAGTAAGAGTATTTTCAGAGTATGCGGCGGAAATCGGGCCATTTCTGTCTCATATATTCAGTAAATCCCTAGAAGAGCGAAAAGTACCTTCAGACTGGAAAATAGCGCAAGTAACTCCGATTTTCAAGAAAGGTGATCGCAGCGATCCTGGAAACTATCGTCCCATATCTATAACATCTGTTTGTAGTAGAGTTATGGAGCATATTATATGCTCGAACATTATGAATTTCCTAGATGAAAATAATTTGCTTACAACAAATCAACACGGATTTCGGAAGAAAAGATCATGTGAAACACAGCGGGCCCTATTTACACACGATGTAATGAAAGTTATTGATGCAGGTTCACAAGTAGATGCAATTTTTTTAGATTTTCAGAAAGCCTTTGACTCTGTGCCACACAACCGCCTTTTAGCGAAACTACGAGCGTACGGTATATCGGATCAGCTTTGCGAATGGATAAAGGATTTTCTAACTGGTCGATCGCAGTATGTCGTTGTTGAAGGAGAAAGTTCTTCTAATCTAGATGTCACATCGGGTGTACCTCAAGGAAGTGTAATAGGACCACTTCTTTTTTTAATTTTTATAAACGATCTCGGAGACAAAGTGAAAAGCCTTTTTAGATTGTTTGCTGATGATGCGGTTATTTATAGGGAAGTAAGGAATTTGGCCGATTGTTTAGCAATTCAGCGTGATCTGGATGTTATTTTGGCTTGGTGCGCTGAGTGGCAACTCACACTAAATTGTAAAAAGTGTAAGACAATGAGCATAACTAACAAAAAGAATCCAATTGTTCAGAAATACGAGGTAAACAGTTCAGTTATTGATGTGGTCGATTCTATGAAATATTTGGGAGTAACAGTACAAAGGAACATGAAATGGGACTTACATATTAATACGTTGGTAGGTAGAGCTAATTCTAGGCTGCGGTTCCTAGGTCGAATTTTGAAAAATTGTAATGAACAAACAAAGGAGATAGCGTACAAATCTCTTGTACGTCCACATTTGGACTATTGTTGTGCCATTTGGGATCCGTTTCGTAAGGGGCTGATTGAGAGTACAGAGAAAGTACAGAGAAGAGCCGCTCGATTCGTGACCGCTTGCTACAGTCCTTATGAAAGCGTTACGGAACTGATTAGTAAACTAGGCTGGGAGTCTCTGGTAGATAGACGACGCACGTTTCGTATAAACTTATTGGTAAACATGCGTACTCCCACTTTCACTTACGAGTGTAGTGAAATACTTCGTCCACCAACCTATTTGGGTCGGCATGACAGGAAAGATAAAATTAGAGAAATAAGGTGCCGCACTGATTCTTATATGAATTCCTTTTTTCCTCGTACCATTAGGGATTGGAATGCACAACAAAGAGATTAGGTTTGGTGCTGAGCACCCTCTGCCACCCACAGTTTTGTGATTTGCTGAGTATATGTAGATGAGAATGTCAATGGAAAGACTGTAATTTTCAGTCAATCAGCGTGTATCAATGCTAATGCCGTTTCTCGTGATCTCTGGTCCAGGAACTGAGGATCACGATCATTTCATCACTGCAAGTCACATGTCACATTTCTCTTGGTCGTGTTCGGTGTGAGGGATTAGAAAACGTGGGAACGTTGTTTTATGTAGAAAATATTGCAGCTTATATTCATTACCTTTATGTTTGTATAGAATTTAAAACCAGACTATTATTGAAAAAATAATAAATTACGACGAACTAAAATGTGTGTTGTGATCTGTGTTAATGTGTTTCGCAAAAACTTGTTTCATAAACTTATCTATTAATTTAATTATACAAACAATACGCAAAAAGCAAATCATTACAGTTTTGGTGAAACATCTTCGTTTTTTTTTTTTTTTTTTTTTTTTTTTTTTTTTTTTTTTTTTTTTTTTTTTTTTTTAAGACTTTTCTCATAGATAGTGTATCTCCAGTTCTAGACCAAATCTTGTTTTAAAGACAGCTAGACATTTTTCAGCTTTGTGATTTAAAAAGTCCACTGTTGATGGGAAAACAAAAACTTAGATGTTAGTTTTATAATTTCACAAATCTGCTGAGAGTTCCGAAAAATACCAGTTCTATATTGAGTTTGTGACTGCTGTCCCAAAGAAAATACTGATACTAATGCATTGTTTTCCCCTCTCAGAAAATGTGAGACGGAAGCGAGGAAACCCTCTGTGTGTGAATGTTATACTGGTAAGAATATTTCCAAAATAAGCTTCCAAATACTTACTTTTCGTGATTAAAGTTTATCTTAAATTTTGTAGTATACAATGATCATCAGTGTCCAAAATGAAATCCGTAAATAGTCCCCGAAATATTTCTTTGCAGTAGGATCCATGAGCGTACCATTTAATCAACCCTTGAGAAATACTTGGACCAATGCAAAATCCTTTCGAAAAACTAGCAACAGTTGCGGAAGAAACGATTTTGTTTTCATAACATTGTACAAGTTGTTAAATTTACGTTTCAGATTGATTAAAATTTGCTTGATTATAATATAGTTTAATTGCTATGGACCATATACCCGGTGCAGTGTCACTATCCATCTATTGTTTTCTTCTACAAATTTTAATTTAAAATCCTTTAAGTGTTTCTAGTCATTTGTTTCCCTCAGTAATATATTCCGGTCCTTGTATCTTTGAAAATAAATAAATAAATTAAAAAAAAACCCACTCAATTACGTTTTAAATAACGTGCCAGTTTGTGGTCTTGGTCATCTATTCGACTTTTAGCAAATCATAGAGTACGTCACAATAAACTTTTAGAGAAGATAAGAAGGTTCAGATAAACACAACCCATTTGGGTTTGGACGATTTCCTAATTGTGGTAGCAACAGATCATAGCAAGAGACAATCCTCTACGTTCAAGCTAAGATACTACACTAGAAAGCTTTATGGAATCGCTTATTTTCGTAATTTCTGCATACGATCTTTGAGATCGGAGCCTCGCATTTTATTAGTTGATACCGCTGTGTATACGAAGATAAAAAATAAAACTAAAACACCATAATCTTTTCATTATATCATAATCAACTGCAAAATGTCAAATGAGACTGACGTGCAGAAAAAGCAAAGTAATAAGATTGTAGAATAGGAAAATCATCTATAGATATCACCAAATATCTCCAGTATTGTAAATTTAATTCCAGATAAATGTTTTGAGTTGATGAGAAATAACGTGAATTTGGAACAACATACAAAATCTTTGCTGACAAGCACAAATGCCAGATTACTTAAGACAGCGGAACCAGCGAAGAAAATATAAACTAAGTAAGACATCAAACTACAGTGGAACTCTATATTTTGTACAGTAGTATTGCCCAAAGAGTGTATCATAAAGAAATTATGGGTGTGTCAGGGACGATTTCAGAGACGTACAATTACAGCTCTGCTGGTATATGTTTGAATGAACGGTAAGTACCAATTGTCGTATTTCTATTGACTGTTTATGCAAAAATTCACACTGTGCACCGGCACATGGTTGGTAATTCGTACCGAGCTTGGTGGGTGAGTGGTTAACACTCTGACCTCGCATTCGGGAGAACGCCGGTTCGAATACGGGACCGGACATCCAGATTTGGGTTTTCCGTGGTTTCCCCAAATCACTCCAGGCAAATGCGGGGATGCTTCCTTTAAAAAGGCCATGGCCGAATTCCTTCCAGTACCTTGTCCCCAGTCCCATCCCGCCTCTAAAGACCTTAGCCGTCGACGAGGCGTGAAGCAGTAAAAAAAAAGGTAATTCGTTACAATTTTTAGGATTGTGCTATCGATTTCAGTCCTTGTATAAACGCACGTCACATAGTATTAAGAAATCTTACTCATGAAGTTAATCTAGCCATGATAGTTCAGTTAAAGTGTGACATTACAAGGTGATTGTTATAGTATGAGTCCCGGAAGCGACCCTGACTTTCCGTCCCGTTATGGACGCGGGTACTCCTTCACTCCACTGACCTACTGCACGCCGAGCCGTGCCGCCTGGGAAGATCTCACCTTCCAGCGTATGTGGCGACATTGTCAGAAAATTAGGAATCGCGTAATTTCATTAAAATCTAACGGTCATCACTCTGTGGTACCAAATACAACCTTCATGCGACAGCCTCCCAATTTATTTATGGTCATCTACGCAAATAGTCTTGTATTTCTATGTTTTGTTATTTTATGAAAAAGTTTTCGTGGCTGTGATGTTGAAAAATGCGTATTATTTTCAGACTATTACACATTTTGAAAGAAAATGTGCTCACCAAACAGTTTTACAGTAATAAAGGAATGCAATTTTTCTCGGCGTTGTTTATTTATAAATGTTTCTCGGGAAACAAACCGAGTAATATTATTATTGATGCACAATATTTCGGCGACATAATACTCCGTCTCCATCTTCAGGTGCAGTTGTAAGCCTTGAAGTCTGCCTTGAGCGCTGTGCCGGGTGATGATGCTGTGCACGACAGTACTCACTACTCTTGTCCACAGAGCGCGGGCAATATGTGATAAAGACAGCCTTCCTAGCGAGTTAAAACATCTACGTGATACCTTCAGAAAGAATGGGTACAGTGAAAATCAGATACAGTTGGCATTCCGGGAAATAAAACGCAGGCCTAATAACCACGATAATGGTCCACACGATAACTTCGCCTTTTTGCCGTACTCTGGCGCCACAATATCGAGGGTCGGAAGGATCCTGGCAAGAAATGGCATTAAGACCATTTTCCTACTACACCCAAAATTAAGAAACATTTTGTGCTCTCCAAAAGATGACCTTGCTCTTCGTACACCGGGAGTTTATTCCATCCCGTGTGAACGTGGAAAGAAGTACATCGGCAAGACGATACGGTGTGTTAAACAACATGTTTGGAACACGCCCGACATGTTCGCCTGGGGCAAAAAGACAAATCCGCGGTGGCGGAACATAGTTTGGCAGAAGGACATGGATTTTATTTCGAAGCAACTAAGGTACTGACACATGCGAGAGGCTTCTGGTACAGCGTCATTAAAGAAACGTTTGAAATTCGCCTGGCATCTGATTTGGTTAACAGGGATTGTGGTTTTCAGATAAGTGATGCATGGATTCCTGTTATTGAGGCTGCTCGTCACCAACGCTCTGCTTTTTGTGTTCCGCGGGCGTCTAATGACGTCTAAGATGCTGCTAGGCAACATAACAACGTCTGTCGTTACCATGCACTCAAGGCAGTCTTCAAGGCTTACAACTGCACCTGAAGATGGCGGCGGACTCTTATAACGCCGAAATATTGTGCATCAATAATAATATTACTCGGTTGGTTTCCTAAGAAACATTTATATAGTTTTACAGTAAGTTAGCAAAACAAGCTTATGCTTCTCAGGACTAATGTTCGTTTGAAGCTAATAGCAGTATTTATCTTCTTTTTATGTGAAAACAATTCGACTGCGAGAAACTGCATACTTTTCGTTGCCCGAAATTGTCTCTCTGGATGAACGGGATTCACGGAAATCTACAGCTTGAATTTTGATGGATTTTCGAATAATGTACAATCCATAGTCCCGGATGTAAAACAGATTATGTTTCATTTTGATGTGAAATCGTAATGCCAAGAAATTTAGGATAAAAGAGTCCACAAATTAGTATCCAATTTTCGACGCAAAAACTTTTGGTCGTATTTAGGCCCTTTCGGCAGTCGAAAAGTTATTTATCTTGATTTCATCGTACGAACGACGTCGTGTTAGATTTTTTTTCTTACTGACGATGTGTTAACTTTTACATGGTCGGTTTAAGAAGTCTTTACTTAACACTCCACGTGATCGAAGTTGTTGGCAATAGCTACTAAGTAGAATAAGACTCCAGTAAATTATATTGTAACTTGTACAAATGAAAGGATTGTAATTCATTCGAGACCAAGAATAGTCAGAGCTCTTAAAACTCAATCAAACCTCTCTTCTCGCAATATTAAGAAGTTTACGCACCATTCGTGATGATTTTATATATATATATATATAATCTCAGCAGCGGCAGATTAAATCCCAGTTCCATCCATTTAACACGTTAGCTGTTAACTATATTTGATTGAGGCTACAGGAGTGACTTAAGACTATTCCCCAACGCCTTTTTTTCGACTGAAGTGGAATAGCCTATTTAACACAGTACAACAGCAGAAGTCAAAATTAATTTTCTTCCAGTTTAACGGCACAAGTCTATATATAAAACGACGTTAGTGTTACTATTAGGAATTATAAAAGCATAGGATATTCATTAAGTCAACTAAAATCATTCGTTATACCAGTGTGGTGTAATTATATCCATCTTTTGTCTGTTATTTAATCTTTTGTTTTAGTATTTTCGCTGAATAGTTTCCAACAGAAGTAAGGCATTATTATTTCTTTAGATATTAAAATCAATCTGTAGTCACTGAAATGTGGAATATATAGCTAGCAAGCCGTAGGTCCGAGTGTTGCTTGTTTTAAGCTGAAATAGGTTCAAAATTGCTTGGTTTGTCGCCTTATCTGGCGAAACAGAAATACCAGGTACTGCTGGTGAGGTCTTGTAGGGCCGGGAGAGGAAGGAAGAAAAGGAACCGAGAAGAAGACATCTCAGCTTTCACCTGGAATAATTTCGAGAAACCGTGGAAAATCTTTATGGCAGAACCAGCGTGCAGTGAAACATTAACAGCTCACCGAAGCTCCGTCCAATTGCTATAAAGCAGTCACAGATGAATAATAATATACATATAACGTAAAGCATGCTTGAAACTTGTTAATGCATTCCTCTCAAAAAGGTTTTTTTTTTTAAGTACACTTACGTTAGTTTTTTAACAGATGATTAGCTTAGTTTCCATTACAGATTGGATACGAAATACTACAAAGTCTTGGTAGTTTCGAACTAACAAAGTACAAAAAGAACGAGGTAGTGCGGTAGGAGCTTCAGCATCAGATTCCAAACACAGAAAAGTAAAAAATAAATGGAAGTATTTCTGTAATCTTCTTGAAAACATTTTAAAAAATACAGCGGAATGTCCAAAGTAATCATGAATTGTGGTGTCATATTATCAAAATGCAGATCTTAATTTCCTATTTCAGGCATAAGGGTGTGGGAAAATTTTTCGTAGAGAAGGGCGTCATGGATTGGAATAAAATACCAAGAGAAATGATGAATAACCTACCAAAAACACTGAAAGAATTTAAAGTTCAGATTAGTAGAGGGCAAGGTGGGAAGAGGAAAGGAGAGAGATGGATGTGTAGGGATATCGCCAACGGAGCGTGCGCTCCATCGCTATTATACCAAATTAAATTAAATTAATGTTTAAAACTGTAAAATATAATTAAAATTGTTTTTAACAATTACAGTGTTATATCAGATAATCAGTCGAAGTAAAATTATTCCAGTAGTTCGTAGTGTTGTATCATTCTATCCATTGATACTTTATTTGTCATAACTATTCTAATCAGAGTTGTTATCATATTACAGCTTGATTCAGTGTTAAAGATTGTTTTTGTGAAGTATATGAATAGCAGCTAGCGGTTATACAGTAAATTCGTTTTCATTATCAGCAGCGAAATAAGTAGTCCCGTAAATATGAGAATATCAAAGATAAAATTCAAAATTATTTTTGTAAAAAGCCTTTTATGTGTTTACTATCCATTTTGTTACGCAGAAGAATGAGTACTGCTTCTTCATTAAATAAATTATTTTTAGGATATTCTTTCCTTACACTGATACTTAATTCACTACTTGTCACTCTGAAGATACTTCAAGTCTCCTGCAACAACGCACATTGAAGTTTAGTTTGCTTGTAGACTGGTATTGCCGTTAAAATACCACAAACGGCAGTAGGTTCTGGGATGGGCAGCTCAACAGTAGCCTTCTTGGGGTTGTCTCTTGCCACAGGGGGTGGCATTATTCTACAAACAATTGTTGGTATGGTTAATATAATCTAATTTAAATTTGAATCCGCCGTCCGACCACATCAAATACAATCCTAACATTTTCTCACATACCTTTCAAACCACCTAACATAACATCATAAAGAAGAAGAAGAAGAAAAAAAAAAAAAAGCTCCTGTTGACCAACAGTGAACTAACCCAAATTTTTTTTAAGATGTTATGTGTAACTGTATTTAAAAAATGAACTGTTTTCTTTTAATGTACTTTCAAATAGATATGAACTTACACAACTACATTCTCCTCTAGCAAGAAGACGTCAGGACCTCGTTAGGTCAACCGATTCCAATCAGCTTCAGCGTAGTGGTCGAGAACCATTCAAAATGGAGTGCTCTAAAGGAACTTAGGTCCACACTTTAAAAAAAAAATAATAAAAAAAGAGGTCAAATGTCATTGTGCCATGTGAGTTTCGGACCTAAGGGACTCGAAAGATAAAAAAAGAGAGTAATTTCCATGAATTTATTTATAGTCTGAAGGCTAATAGTTCTTGAGAAATTACAGAAACCTGATTTTCGGCAGAGACTTATATTTTCCCATAACGTTTAAAATGTGGTCCTTACTTTGGTGGCGATGAATGGGAATTAATAGTCTGAAGATTCCTAATTCGAGTCCGTCCGTATTGAACTTTTCTTCAATGGAATATATTGACAGTGGTAATATGACAATATGTACTTGACGTTAGTAATATCAGAGTACGCGCGGATCTTTCTAGCATATGAAAGAGTATGTTAAGAATGTTCAAAAGATCCCATTCTGGTTGTTAGTAGATTTGTGTGAGTGAATGCTCTTGAAGCTGGAGCGGTGCGATGCCCTGTCACAGAAGTGAAAGCTTAAAGAGATGGCATCCCCGTTACGCAATCCTCTTTGTCGCAGGCAAACGAGTTTCACCAGAAGACCCAACAACAGGCAAATGATGAGCTCCAGCCAATCCTCCTTCAGTCGTTTTCGTCAGTGATACAATTTGCTAACAAGAAAGGAGATTAACATCTTTTCTTCAAACTTTTTCTTTGTGAATACGTAGATTTAATACATAACTTGGGACACATACTGGTATTGGGCCTGTAATAAATGCAAACAGAAACATTTTAAATTAACACAAATTTTATATTGGACTAAAGGCATTTATGTGAAAATCAGAAAAAATATTATCAGGTGCCAGCTGAAACATTTAAAACAATTAGAGAGACGTTCACCCTCCTTGGCGTGAGCATCCTCCTAGATCCGGCACCCTAATCAATGTTCCCCGAAGGGTAAGTGATGGTAACTAAGCAGACATGAACTTTAAAAAGAGGAGGCATTTGTATTTACTGCTATTCAATGCCAGTGAGAAAGGTATTTTAAACGTGTCTTGCAGTTTTCCAAAAGACATCTTCAGATAATTGTTGCGAGTTTTGAATATAAAGTAAATAAAACAGCTTGTCGAGAGTCCTAGTCCTTCAATCTTCGCCATAGCTCCTCTGAGCTGGTGGCTAGACGTTGCTGGTAGACCACTGTTTGAAGATGCACTTAATTCGTAGCCGGCCTATTAAATAGTTGAATTCATGGCGTGGAAGTTATTAGGACACTAAAATATTTTCTGAAATTTATCTTCATCACCAGTGTTCTGCATATGGTTGTTTTCCATGCCCATGTCCACATAGAGGGTCATACCATGCACTGCTAGAGAAATATTAATGGTGTAGTATCCCGTTACTTTCCATATGCAGGATGGTTCAGGAGGAATGAGGTGATAGCATGAACAATATTGAGTAAAAAAGTTCGTATAAACATGTGTCCGATTTCCATTCGTTTCAGAGATACAGGTGCTGGAATGTTAAGCATGAAATAAACCTCAGAAAATGATCAAGAGCTCACAAATAACTTATTGAGGTACTTTCCTCATGCAAAAACACATGCTTATTTTACAAGTAGACTGTATCTCAGCCCCGTAACTTAGTAATTTCATTTTCTTCTTTTCTGAGATGCGCGCTCATCGGGCTGTAGGTGTCTACTTCAAGCATCAATAAAGTGCTTCAATTTGTGTATTGAATGGTGGATTTCCGAGTATTTAATTTAAACTGTTGTAAAATATGCATGTGTTATTTATATGAATAAAGTACTTCAACAAGTTACTTGTGCGCTCTTGATCATTTTATGAGGTTTATTTTATGCATAACATTCCAGCAACTGTATCTCAAAAACAAATGGAAATCTGCCACATGTTTATATAAACTTTTTTAACTCAATACTGTTGATACTACCACTTACTTTAATGCTTACCATTCCTCCTGAATCATCTTGTATATTGGATGGATATATTGGACGGATGTTGTGTTGTCATCTCTGCATGTTAAAGTTGTAACTATATTCTGTGTTTGTTTGTGAAATGTGTGAATTATGAGGTGGAGATTCGGAATCGTCCCAGCATTCTCCTTGATTGCTGTAAACCGCAGTGAGGACGTCCGGTACGCGGGGATCCTAGTCCCACTGCACCTCCCCAGGTGGCGCCTTAACACGCGTAGCTACAACACTGATATTAACATATCCTTGTTATGTTTTATATGGGGTTACTAAGAAAGGGGGGGGGGGATCTATGTTAGGTTTTATTTCGCTAGTCCTTTGTACCATATTATATTAACAGCATGTTATTTTTTCTTGTTTTTTTTTTGCGGTAGAATATTTTACTTGATTTTCTATTTAGATATGACTGTGAACACAGACCCCACAGGTACTAAGAACCATTTTAATATTATATTAACAGCATGTTATGTTTTCTTGTTTTTGTGTGTAGAATATTTTGGTTGATTTTCTATTTGGATATGACTGTGAACATAGACCCCACAAGTACTAAGGACCATTTTAATAATGCGACTATGTTAGTGGCAATAAAACTGTTTTTAGGCAATAAGCATTACAGAAGTTAAGGAAAATAAGAAATACAATACACTTTATTTTTGTAAAAAAGATAATAATAATAAAAAAACTCTTACTCATTTTAGAGGTGAGTCATATGACAAGGGCGTCAGATGTATACACGTCAAGACCTACCACATGACTCATGTTGTAAGCCTCGATGTGGACACATGTGATTCCCTTCCAGAAAGAAACCTGGACGTATTCCAATGTATTTTTTACGTTATAGTTTGCTCTTGGTTTACCAGCAATATGGCAATTAGTATAAATTCCGATTTACAGATCTTCTAAAAAAAGATGGTGATTGTTTTAAGACTTTACGGCTAATACAAATCGTCTTTCGTAATGTCGTGAATTGTTACTATCTATTGTTATCTATCATGCATTCGATAAAGTTGCTCACCCGAAAGCCATTGAAAATCGAAATTTTGATTACTTGAGCAAGATTTTGACCTTAATTCTCTCATTATGAATGCCATCCAACCACCGATTATACTCTCCATACGGTATATTAATACGCTGTGACAATCATAAGAACTAACAGCTAAACTGTTCTGTCTAGCTGAAGTTATTTCCTGAAGTTGAAAGCTCATCGTGGTAAGGTCTGATTTAGTAACAATGTAGGTGTGAATGAGATATTAATCTTTCGGTAATAATTTATTTACTACACGCAGATGTTGGTTAAAAAATTACAGTTTAAGTTTCAACCACGCGTGTTTAAGCGAAAAAATATACTTTGCAGAATTTAGGCTACTGGTGAATTGCCAGGAACTACAGGTATTTGTGTGTCATTTCTCGAGATAAATAAAGCGTATCAAGGAGTTAAAAGACCACAGTGGAGTGATTTCTCCTACTTTTGAGGTCAATGAGAAGAAAGTCCATCGGGTGGACTGTTGTCAGTAGGTCAGCGGGGTCGGGTCCCATCGTGCTGTCTCTCGGATATTAAGTTTTCTATCGCACAACGCAGCCAGTAGGATGGTCAAGTAGTCCAGAAGGTAAAGACAGTGACTACAAATTAAAAGGACAGGGGTCCAAACCCGATTAAGATTGCGATTTTATCCAAATGCAGAACGTCATGAACGACCTCTCAGGCCCTCTCAACACTCAAATGAGTACCTAGGGAAAAGTGACTACACTGCAGGAAGAACGTTCATGAGCAAAGTGCTGACCACACAGCATTCACATTACTGACAAGTTACTGAGGAGAAATAAGAAGTTCAGTCTCCACCCACTCCGCCCTCTGCAACACGATTAACCTGTACGGCGACAATCTGTACTTTTCATGCAAATAGTTAATCTGTGCGCCGATCCAGATTTCAATGTTAGTGACCGCAGAAACATCCTATGCAAGAACACATCTGCGACGGGTAACAATACAGATTGCGTTACCGGGTAGAAATTCCGGCCTCAGAAGAGAGCGCGACATCGGCGGCATTTGAACTGATAGACGGCTTGACCTTTCGCTGTGACAAGACACGACACTCTGAAGCGTTCCGCTGCGATGAGCTTGAAACGTAAGTTACAGTTGGCCTTAAAACAGTGGATCTAAAGTTATTCATGACACACTATGCATCCCCAATTTTCCTTCTTCGCTGCTACTCAGTATGGCTAGCTAATCACGAAATCCAGTTCCAGTTTGATATTTATAAGCTACTTCATGATACTGGCGAAAACTTATTTTCACATCTCCACTTTTAATGACTGGTACCTAAATATAATGTTGAAATAATTGTGATTAATGTCGGAATATAAAAGAAATGTCATGTAGGGCACTCATTAAAACTTCAATTGAATTTATAATTCATATAAATTACAATTACCTACTTCGCTGCTAGGTCACTAACACATTAATCAACATTAACTGCATTTGTCAACAATGGTGGAAACTTTTTTTACCTTCCAGCGTTTGCCCAGCGGGTAGGGAAGGTGGTAGAGCACAAATCCTGATTACCAAATTGTGTTTCAAGGAACTGGGTTATATTTGAAACTTCGCCCTATTAAGCAAGAAATGTGGACACCTTATTCAGGTGGTTAGTCTGTCGGATGTGGACATTTAACGCAGCACGTATAGTGCTGTATTTCCGACTTCAGGTTTAGTCAAAGACACGCTGTTTGGCTTCGCCTCCTAGTCATCGGTTTTTTCAACGGAGCTTTTCGCCGTTATTATTGAATGGTATTAATACAAATAATAATTCAACACACAATTAAGCATAAAAATATTGTGAAAGAACAAAAAACAGTGAATGTTTCAAAGATGTATCTAGATTACAAACATAATGCATTGCAGTGTCGTTCACATTCATGAAATTACTAAATTGGAGGGAGTATGCCCTTTAGGGAAACACTTACACTATGTTGTGGATCGTTTGGCATTGTACTCCACAGTCACATTCCGGGTATGAAGCCACATTACACTTGCATAGCGAGTCCGCACATCTGTCATAATTGGTCCTAATTCTATTTAAACCAGTTCAGATTCTTCTGGGTAGGTCAAAACCAGATCTCTTGAGTGCGCTAGTATACTTTCTCTTTTCCAATACTAAGCTGTCACAATGGAAGGCGTTCTGGAGGTAAGTCTGTTAGTGTATTCTTACCCAGAAAATGAGTGTTTCGGGAGTTGCTCGTTATTTTGGATTTTCTAATGAGTCTGTGTTGTCTGAGGTGGAGGAATGAAAAGAAAAAAATTGTTTTCATTGTTCCAGATATCATCCACATTATCTTGCTCAGCTCATTATCAATCTTCTGTGTATGTGTGCTATTCAGTCATAAAAGGCAGAAGTATTCAGCTACAGAATAAACCAATCCCAAATCATATGATCGGAGAAATGAGACATCGAGCGCCACACAACTATTGTGTTGAAGTTGATCCTGATACCGAGTTTCGTTGCGGTTTTATTAGGTGGAATTCGTAGTTCAAGGTTCTATCCAAAGTGACTCCTAAATACAGGGCGTTCGCCGGAAAACGCTACCCTCCCAGTCTGTTGCCGTCGGCAACTTGCTCGGGCAGTGAAGCCAGCAACTCCCGCCACACGGCACCGTGAATCACCGCACTGTTTAACACCTCCGCTGCCCCAACAGTAGTGCAGTGACGCAGTATAATGGGACCCTTACATTGTTAAGAACGGTTTCTTTGCATTGTAGCTAGTTTGTGACTTCAGTCTCTTATTAATCAGTGTTGTGAATAAACGTTTCTTTGCGGTTTGGCTGGTTTGGGGCTTCATACTCTTACTAATCTGTACCGTGTTTGAGTGTGAGTAAAATTATGGTACGTTACAGTTTGCAACAAAGAATATTTATCTACGATACATATGTGAAGAAGAAGTCGTTTAAAAAGTGTCGCAGTAAATTTCGTCGCGAATTTCCTGGCGCTTTACTGCCAGCTAAATCAACAATTCTGCGTCTGGTTAAAAAAGTAAGAGAAACGGGTTCATTTTTTAACAAAAAGAGACTGTCGGTCAACCGTATTCTCACAGAGGAGAAAATTGACGATATCGCTTTTCGACTAGAACAGTCACCCAAAAAATCATTAAGTCAGTTAGGGCAGCGTGTGTCTCGAAATATGTTCAGAAGATGTGAAATGTGCATTACACAAGAGGGTCAACACTTCCAGCATATTTTATAAGGTAAGCTAATGAATTACGTCACATTTAAATGCTTAGTACATACAAGTTTATGAAGCGTAATTATTATGAAATAGTCCGCGGCCGACGGTCGAACAATGCCGGAAGCTGACCGCTCGCTCGCCGGGAGCAGTTTCTTCCTTGTAGCGCTAACAGTGGGTTGCGTTTCCCGGCGAACGCCCTGTACTATGGATATTTATTATGTTTTAACATTTTGTCGTTGAAATAAATTAGTAGCTCCTGTTAGCCAATTTATTGTCCAGGTGAAAACCTCCACTGGCCAAAGTAGTTTCCCATGGTTATTAGGTCATTTGTAAGAATGGTCTGGATCTTCTCTATAGCTTTTTGCTGTGTTGTTAGTGGCCAATCATCAGTATTTCCAAATCTGAGTGGCTGTTGCAGGTATGCCAGAATAGCATAAGTTGAAGAGCAGAGGAGTTAGTACTGAACTTTATGGGAGCCTGTTGTTTAATTTCATTTGTCTACTTTTGTTGCTGCCCATAATGATCTGAAATGCTCTCTTGTTTAACATACCATCAAACATGTTTAACAATTTTTGGCATGGAATGACACGGCGAAACTTACCTCCAGACTGTGTCAAAGCTGCTGTTATATCTTAAAATACAGCTGGTGTTCTAAGCCGTCTCTGGAAACCAGCCTCTACGTATGTTATTAACGAAAGGACTTTGTCAGTTCAGCTTCTCTTTGGGCGGAATCTAGCTTGTTCTGATGGAATTTCATCCAAGACTTTTTTTATATTGAATATTGTTCTCTCTAGTAATTTATAGACCAGACTTACCAGAGCAGTAGCTTTGTGGCCTCCCACTGGCCTAAGCTGGCTTTAAAATGGCAATAATTTTTAATCTTTTGATTTGGTGGGTATTTTACCGACTACCGTTATGTTTGTCAGGAATCTTGCAAGCCATGTATTTGCATATTTGCTGCAGTTCCGCAGATGCTCTGGGCGAATGCTGTCAATACCAGCAGCTTTCCCCAGTTTCATCTCGTTTATCGCCGTGGAAACCTTTTTGACTGTGAAAGATGGGTTCTTCAAGTTCAGTTTCAATTTTGAAAGTATTATTGAACTTTTTTCACTAAAGTCTGTAATACTGGACTTGCTTTGTAGTGTTTTCATCTGGAATATCTGGACGTTCTTTGCACCTAACATTATTCTGAACAGTTGTTTCTGTTACGTGCGGTACCTATCTGAAGATCTGTAAGATTGGTACTTATTAATGCACAATATGGAACTCACTTTAACAACTATTATTACTCTCATATGTGACTGTAACTAACCAAAAGATCATTAATATGTCCAGGAGAAATATTGTTCCACTTTTATGAAAAGCCGGAACATCAATACAGAAATGTTAAAATGTGTTGCAATCTGCCGATTTTTACTTTTTCAGTAATATGGAGTTGGCCCGGTCTTCAAGTATCCAAATTTTCCGAAGGTAAACGTATACATTCTTACAGAATGATACAAGAGCACGCATAAAATAACAAGAAGATATATACTCTCCACTCTTTAATTTTTCAGTTACTTCATTCTTCGATTCAGGGACTTTAAGACTGCCATGCAGTTCGTGACTACTCCGATTATACGGAGCGAGTACCAGCGTCGCTTCATCCCACGCAGACCGTGAATAACAGCCGAGCCTACTGCCAGGCTCGAGCTTACGTCCACGCTCGGTCCTCTCCACTTTATTTCCGGCATCTGCCCGGCAGAGGTCGCGCTGGCAGTGACAAACCGAGCGAGCCTAGACAGCGTTTGGACGACCCTGAGTGCTACATTATCAATCACAATTTTGCATCTCACCGGACCTTTTCCTAAGAAAGCCATCATCTTGGTTTTTGGCTTTGACATTTTCACATTGTACTTAAACTTAGAATAAATACTATCACCTGCAGTTTGAGCTCGATGTCTTGAATCATTACCTGGTAATCAGCGCATGGTAATGCACTCACAGATTCGCTTTCCACCGCCTGTATGACTGAGTGCGCTGAGACGCACACTGGGTATGGGATGTATTACCACAGTGCCGCGCACCAACTCACACCCCTGCCAACTGACTGCGGTTTTTATAGTCTCCAAGGCGAATGCCGCGACAATCCCCATTCCCCACCTCATACACAACAGCTTTCACAAACAAAAAATACACGTATCACCACAGTACTTCATCCATTAGTACGTAGTACGAACTGGCAGTAAGTATAAAATGCCTGGCGTCAGCAAGGGCATGCCGCATTAAGACTAAAGCTCCAAAATAGACTGTGCCAGTGATGAAGAAACTCATTAAAGGCAGCCGACCCCTAATGTTGGGAAAACATCGTAAAGTGGCGAAAGATTTCTGTTTTCCAATTTTTATACCAGGTGGAGCTTCAGCATCATTAGAATCTTAATGTATCGTCTGCATAGATAACGGATAGTGACGATCACATGTTACAACCTTTCTTGACTCCTTAATTTACATATATCTCTCTATCTAGTATCTGTCACAATTCTGATGTTCGGATGAAGTACAGGATTACTTTTTTTCGTATAACATCCCATACAAAATTCCGCTCTACACATCAAATGGATTTTTATAGTCATAAATTTAACTTTTCTAAATGTAATGGAGCACATGACCCGGTGGCAATTTCTCTACACGTCTACTTCCCACTTCAAGATTTTGTTTCTTAAATTTCTTCTTTCTTGTATTATCTGCTCACTTTCAACCACGCCCACAATTTCCGGTAGTTATGTCCAGAAAAAGAAACGTGAACATTGAAGCGAATACGTTCCAGAGACTAAAGGAACAAATATTTCTGAAAAAATTAGCTTTTAATAAAAAAAAAAAGATTACCTACAATTATACACAAGTACTATTTTTCCTTCATTTTGCAAATATTTTTATTTATATCATTAAAAAAAACTCTTTTTGCAGCGTTCTTTATTTCTCATATAGCTTTTCATTTTTTTAAATATATCATTGTTTAAAAATAAGAGTAAAGGATAGTTATCAACGAAAACTGGCAAAATTCTTGATAGAGTTTGAAGAATGTGAATAATATCCTTTTATCAGCATGTTACTTCAGATGTTGCTCCTGATGCGGCATCGTCAGTATCAACCTGATTTTGTTTCCAGATCAGTTTCTGAAAATCTGCATCATCGACAATTGTTTAAATCCTCCTCCTTCAGTATTTGCAGCAATGTGACAAGTTGATGTTGTTTCATCTGGAATTTGCTCTATTCTTTTAACTGGTCACAGCTTTATGCCACAGGCTTTAATCACATGCTGCTTCAATTCGCCCTGTGATACCTTGATAGAAACAAAGAACTTAGCAATGTAATTTTTTTCAATGACTTCCAGTAAGCGCCTCTAATGAATTTAAATGGGTGACTAATTGTAAGATTAAAAAATACTATTATTGAGTAGCCTGTGACGTTTTCCAAAAGCAATGATACTTTAAAATCAAGATTTTTTTCCTAAGGTATATATTTTTAAATCACGGAAGTGAGATTGTTAGCTGTTGATATGTTTCATTAGTTTATTTGCTATATATTGTTCCCCATTTTTATCATTTTCTATTCTGTTTATAAATGCTGCTCGTCACTCAATTGATTTTAATGTCTTCCTCACTTTGTAGTGTTATTGCCTTGATTCTTTGGATATTTGTAAGTATTGTAACATCTATAATACTATTATTCTCTTCAATGTTTTGTTTTGTATCATATTTTAGCATACTTTTCCATCTCTGTATAAATACCATACATCTGTTTTTTGTGTCTGCTTTTCACCTAAATCACAAATCAAGTCTATTTCTGACTGGACTATGATCTGTTTCTGTATTTATTCCACTTTATACACGCGCATCGATTTCGCTTTAAGCTAGATTTTTGTTTACAGTTATTTAATATGTGATACACCGATGGCCTCTTGTGGACCGTATAGCTGTGTTAATGTCTTTTATTTTTGGAATAATATATTACTAATTTGGGGTGTAAGGGTTTGGGAAAGACTATAATGGCCTTTTCCAACTAAATGTCAACCTCTTGTGACATAGTAGTAGATTAAAAATTAAAATGATTTATATATATAAAGAAAAGAATAAAAGAAAAGAATACAAAGATTAATATTGTTTGCCCAGAGAGGCTTTAAAAGGATAGGCTCTCTGAGAAAAAAAAGAAGCGAGGTGAGAATTGTTGAGTAGAAAAGACAACGTAGAAAAAGATTGATTTGGCAGCAGCTTGTATTTGATTTGAGAGAGATCTTGAGTAGAAAAGCGAACCTGACAATCTTCGGAATATATGGACAGGCGTGATCGTTATTGGTGTTCACAGAATTGTTAAGCAAATAAAAGAGATGAATAAACTGTAAAAGTACACAACAAAAAACTACAGTCTACAAATTATATTCATTTATTTATCTGCTTGCCGTCATCATAATTTATATGAGACATGGCGACCGTGACAGGACTTTGTTTTTGTTATTGTTCATCTGTTATTGTTCATTTGTTATGTTTTTTTTAATGTAAGATTGATGTTCATTTAGAGTAAGCAAAGCTTGTTAATATTTTGTACAAAAATTTTAAAACCTCAATACCAATAACGACGTTGCCATTGAGAAAATTTTCCCCATTTTATTGTTCATTTATAAGCAACAAAAAAATGAGGAATATTTTGGGAGGGGTTGTGACATAGTAGTAGATTAAAAATTAAAATGATTTATATATATAAAGAAAAGAATAAAAGAAAAGAATACAAAGATTAATATTGTTTGCCCAGAGAGGCTTTAAAAGGATAGGCTCTCTGAGAAAAAAAAGAAGCGAGGTGAGAATTGTTGAGTAGAAAAGACAACGTAGAAAAAGATTGATTTGGCAGCAGCTTGTATTTGATTTGAGAGAGATCTTGAGTAGAAAGGCGAACCTGACAATCTTCGGAATATATGGACAGGCGTGATCGTTATTGGTGTTCACAGAATTGTTAAGCAAATAAAAGAGATGAATAAACTGTAAAAGTACACAACAAAAAACTACAGTCTACAAAATATATATATTCATTTATTTATCTATTGCTTGCCGTCACATAATTTATATGAGACACTCTCCTTCATGTGGTGCACCCTGTTTGAACGGACGAGGCTCTGGTGACTGAATGATTCCCGGTATAAGGAGTCACCCACTGTTTGCCAACTGCCTCCGAAAGGAGGGCGGAAGAGCGGAGAGTGGTGCAGGGCACTCTCTTGCCCTTGGCGTTGGAAACGGCGCCTAAAGGCGAATGAATCAGAAATGATCAACGGCATGGGGATGCAAAAGGCAACGGAAACCACTGCATTAAAGACCCAAAGAGTATCCCGAATTACATATATCATGTTGGCTTATTCCTGGGTAAAATATTCTGGAGGTAAAATAGTCCCCCAATCAGATCTCCGGGTGGGGACTGCTTAGGGAGGAGTCATCAGAATGGATAGAAACATTCTACGGGTCGGAGCGTGGAATGTTAGAAGTCTGAATAGGGCAGGTAGGTAAGAAAATCTAAAAAGGGAGATGGAACACCTTAAGTTAGATGTTGTTGGGATTAGCGAGATTAAATGGAAGGACACACAGGACTTCTGGTCTGCGGAACACAGGATAATAAGCACACAAACTGTCAATGGAGTAACAAGTGTACGATTTGTAATGAATAAGAGAGTAGGGAAACGGGTGAGTTATTATGAACAATTTAGTGACAGGATTATTTTGATGAGGTTAGAAACTAAGCCCGCCCCAACCACGTTAGAACAAGTGTATATGCCAACGTCACAGGAAGATGACAAAGAAATAGAAAAAATATACACGGAAATTCAAGAGTTAATCCAATATGTGAAGGGAGAGGAAAATCTAACAACCATGGATGATTTGAATGCGATAGTGGGAAAAGAAATGAGGGGAATACTGTAGTATCTTTTGATCTAGGAGAAAGAAATGAGTGAGGAAGCAGGTTGTTAGAATTTTGTGAAAGATATAAGCTAGTAGTGGCGAACACACTGTTTAAGAACCATGCAAGAAGAATATACACCTGGAAACGTCCTGGGGATACAGGCAGATATCAGCTAGATTATATCATGGTCAAACAGAGATTCAGGAATCAAGTTCTAGACTGTAAAGCGTACCTAGGAGCAGACATAGACTCGGACCATAATTTGATAGTAATGAAGTGCAGGCTGAAATTCAAGCGAATAAGGAAGCAGCATAAGCAGAACAAACTGGAAGTAAATAAACTGAAACAATCTAGTACGAGACAAAAATTTGCAGAAATGGTAGACTTAGGTCTAAGAAATAACTGTGAAAGAAGCTAAACCGAGGACGAATGGATTGTATTAAAGACCGAAATAATGAAAGCTGGTAAAGAAACATTAGTCTTTAGGGAACAAGCTGCGACAAAACCTTGGATCACAGAAGAAATTTTGGAACTGATGGATCAGAGGATAAGGTACAAAAATGCTCAGGATGATGCAGGAAGAGAGTAATACGGGCAATTTAGAAAAATCAATTAAACAGGAAATGCAAAACAGCAAAAGAAAAATGGCTACAAGAAAAGTGTGAAGAAGTAGAAAAGCAAATGGTCACAGGTAAAGTAGATGTTGCCTATTGGAAGATCAAACAGAATTTTAGAGAAATGAAGAAAAGAGGTGTGAACATTAAAACCGCCGATGGTAAACCTCTTTTAAGTTCAGACGATAGAGCTAACCGATGGAAGTAATACATTGAGAAACTGTGTGATGGGGACGACTTGAACAATAGCATAATAGAAAAGGAAGGTGATGTCAACATTGAAGACTTACGAGATCCTGTTTTGAGGACAGAATTTAATAAAGCTCTGAACGACTTGAAAGCAAATAAGGCAGTTGGAATTGATGAGATCCCTGCAGAACTTCTTAAATCCCTAGGAGAAGAAGGAATCGAAAGATTATTCAAACTGATATCAAAAAGTTATGAAAGAGGAGAAATTCTAACTGATTTTAATAAAAATATCATCTTCACACTTTCTAAGAAAGGACAAGCCGACAAATGTGAGAATTATCGCACCATTAGTCTAACATCACATGCTTCAAAATTACTGACCACAATAATATACAGAAGAATGGAAAGGGTAGTAGAAGACATAGTAAGTGAAGATCAGTTTGGGTTTAGGAAAAATCGCGGTACAAGGGAAGCAATTCTAACTTTAAGATTAATACTTGAAGGGCGGATCAAGAAAAACAAAGATACTTTTATGGCGTTTGTTGATTTAGAAAAAGCTTTTGATAATGTTGGGTGGGACATGATGTTCAAAATTTTAAAGAAGTTAGGCCTAAAGTATCGAGATAGAAAAATACTTTATAAACTACATAAGAATCAAGTGGCTGTAATAAAAGTAGAGAATCATGAGAGACAAGCATCAATTAAGAAGGGTGTGAGACAAGGTTGTAGTCTATCCCCGTTAATATTCAACTTATATGTAGAGGAAGCAATAAAGAAAGTAAAAGAAATATTTGAATGTGCCATAAGTGTTCAGGGAGAAAAAATCAGTATTCTACGATTTGCTGATGACATGTCTTGTTATCAGAACGGGATGTAGATATTGAGAAATTACTGAATGGCATGAAAAAAAAATACAGAAAGAAGATTTTGGCCTGAATATAAATCAAAGCAAGACAAAAGTGATGAAATGTATCCGAAATTATACAAATACCAGCAGATTAAATATAGAAATAGGATCGAATGCAATTGGGGAAGTAATTGAATTCTGTTATTTGGGAAGAAAAATAACAACCGATGGCCGAAGCAGGAATGATGTTAAAAGCAGAATAGCACTAGCAAAAAGAGCCTTCTATGAAAAAGAGAATTCTTTTAGTTTCAAATATTGATCTAGCAATTAGAAAAACTTTTTAAAACTCTATGTGTGGAGCACAGCACTTTACGGTAGCGAAACATGGACTTTAGAAATACCGGAAAGAAGGAAAATTGAAGCATTTGAAATGTGGTGCTACATAAGAATGCTGAAAATTAAGTGAACAGACAAAGTACGAAATGAACGAGTTTTGGAAATGATGGGTGAGGAAAGCAGTTTGTGGAAGAAACTTACAGAAAGAAGAGACAGGCTGGTAGGTCATATTTTGAGACTTGCTGGATTGGTTAATTTGCTGGTGGTGGGAACGGTCGAAGGTGAGAACTGTAGAGGAAGACAGAGATTAGAATATATGAAGCAGATTATTGAGGACGTGGGTTGTAAGGGATATGTAGAGATGAAGAGGTTAGCACAAGATAGGAAAGGATGGAGGATTGCATCATGCCAGTCAAAAGACTGATGACAGCAAAAAAAAAAAAAAAAAAAAAAAATAATCTTTGATGAATTAAATTCAAATTCTTTTAATATCAGTCAGTTTCTATTTTACTGGTATTTTCCATTGGAAACTATCAGTTTTCCAATGGGATCGTTACCGATTCCGTAGTTATAGTTAAAGTTTTTTGATGTAGGCTGGAATTTATGCACAATATTAATTATTTTCTTACTTCCTTCTTGTGCATCTGCACTTATTACTGTAACGTGGCCACCGACATAATTCTTTCACTCAACAGCATGTATTTTGTAATACAATATCGCCATTTTTTACATCAGTTTAGCCACTCCATACTTTGCTTTTTTCTTCACTGTAAAGTATAATGGTGTTAAAGGCGTAGGTCTTCGGAACACTTGAGTCTTTAGCTCGTTTCTTGACAGGTACCCGCAACTTTTTTATTATTCTATCGGAAATTTCTCCCGCAGCCAGGAAGACCCAGATTTAAGGCGCCAATATTCTGTCTCTCACTCTCTCCCCTTAGCTACACTCCAATGTAGTGCACAGCCTGGGGGCCACGCTACTTTGTACCTGTGGAGGTGGGAGCAGGATTTTCTCGCAGAGCAGCTAAAACAAGGTCGCAGAGGCATTTCTCAAGGTTTAATTATCCCAACACTGACATGTGCTGGATCTTTGGGATCATACTAACCTTTGGTTCTCATACTTAACTGTAAATTAAGAAAAATATAATTTTATTTGAGTTAATTGCTGTCAGGTCATCTCACAGGTACAGGTTGCAACAGCAAAAATACGCCATCAGTATTTTTACGGCACCAGACAACACTAACCTACGTGGCAGTATTACCAAACTCATGTTTCTGTGAGTGATGTTCTATAAATATTCAGCATGCACGTAAAAAACGTTGAGCACGAAAAGTGAGGTTTGTAATAAATGAAAAAATAAATTAAAGTAACAGACTTCACCAAAACTGATTAAAGACATAGTCTAGGTGGTTCAAAATCCATCTAAGAAAATAGTTTCGGCATAACTTTATACTGTGTGCATGGAATAACCCAGTCTTCATGAAAGATCAATATCGTTCGTAAAACCGATTGTCTTATAGTACTGTGAAGGTCGTTTTGGACCTAAGAGTTAGATTAAGAGAAATTAGTATTTTTCGAAATAGTTGCTGTATTTTGTGAATCTGACTTCAGCGGGTCTGGTCGGTTAAGAGCCGGAGGTGGTCAGACGCAATTCAGCATAGCTTGTTGTTCGATGAAAATGTTTACAGCAAAGTCACCTTCGGCTGGTTCGTTCCGGTCAGCTGTGACGCAAATACATGTTCACTTCGGAACATAAGTAGCAATACTCTCTCTCATTCTTCGTGTAGACTTGAACCAGTCAATATGGGTTAGCTAATCGATCGCGCCGACACTCGTAGCCTCGCCTAGCGCTAAAGCTGTCATGTGTCGCGTCATAGTCATTCAATCCATCAGTCAGTATTGGAAGCAGTAATTTAGCTTCAAGACGCTAGTATTCGGAGTGGTCCTTGCAGGACACGTTATCGACTGTAAATGCACAGTTTTCAGTGGCCATTAAACGGACTCACTACCAGTTAGCTATCTTATCATTCTCATAGGATAGTTTATATCAGCTAGAGCTGAACCAGTCCTAGCCTTTTCTATCCTCGGTTCCCCGATCGTAAAACGGAGTGGTGTCACATATCCTGGTAAATTACCACAATTAGTAGCCCGCAAGATGAAGAACTTCACGGAAGAGCAGAAGATTTAGAAGAGGCCTAAAAAAAACAAAGTTTAGTCACTCCACTTCAGGTCCACTACTCACAACGTCCACAAATAGGCCAACAACCACTCGGACCCCTGACAGTAAAAACAAAGGACAATGCATAAAAGCAAATTTGTTCTTACACATGATAAAATTTGTGAATTCACTAAAGATGATTTATCTAAGATACGCAGTGTCGTTCGTATTCACATTCTCATAAGACGACCCATTCAACTTGTATGTAGAAGAAGCAATGGAGAAAGTCAAAGAAAAATTTCCATGTATCATAAGTTTTCATGGAGAAAAAATCAGTATGCTACGATTTGCTGACGATATTGTCTTGTTAGCAGAGAGGGCTGAGGATATTGAGAAGTTACTGAATGGCATGAACAAAGTACTGAAGGAAGATTTTGAACTGAATATAAATCAAAGCAAAACAAAAGTGATGAAATGTAGCAGAAATGGATTAAATATAAAAATAGGATCGGATGCAATAGGAGAAGTAAGAAAATTCTGTTACTTGGGAAGTAAAATTACAACCGATGGCCTAAGTAGGAATGATGTTGAAAGCAGAATAGCATTAGCAAAAAGAGCATTCATGAAAAAGAGAAACCTTTTAGTTTCAAATATTGATCTAGGAATTAGAAAGAACTTTTTAAAACTCTTTGTGTGGAGCACAGCACTTTATGGTAGCGAAACATGGACTTTAGGTAAACCGGAAATAAAGAAAATTGAAGCATTTGAAATGTGGTACTACAGAAGAATGCTGAAAATTAAGTGGACAGACAAAGTAAGAAATGAACGAGTTTTGGAAATGGTGGGTGAGAAAAGAAGTTTATGGAAGAAGCTTACAGGAAGAAGAGACAGGCTATTAGATCATATTTTGAGACATGCTGGATTGGTTAATTTGTTAGTGGAGGGAACAGTCGAAGGTAAGAACTGTAGAGGAAGACAGAGATTAGAATATATGAAGCAGATAATTGAGGATGTGGGCTGTATGGGGTATGTAGAAATGAAGAGGTTAGCACAGGATAGGAAAGGATACAGGATTGCATCAATCCAGTCGAAAGACTGACGAAAAAAAAAAAAAGACGACCCACGTTACTCCAGTGCTGACCTAATAGGCCCTTCGAGCAACCGATACAATTATTCTTTCAGTTCGTAGATGTCTCTTGACGCGTAAAACATTTTAAAGTAACAATGTTCGTTTGGTGATTATTGTTGTTAGGTTTTCATTTTCTAGCACAATCCTTTTTCTGTTGTTGAAGAAATTTTTTTTTTTCTTTTCGTTTTAGCCATCTATGAACTGCAACTATGCAACTTCATTTCCTCTTCTGAGTTTACTTCCTCCGTCGCCAGTATTCTTTCAATCTCTGGCTCTATCTTGCTATTTCTTCCTCTGAAAATGTCCTCCTTTTCCTGATTGGTTTTTCTTCAGTCAGATTATTTTTCTATTTTTTAATTATTTATTTTTTGCTTTGTGCTTTACAAATTGTCGACATAGAGGTCATTGGAGCTAGGAGAAGATGGAGGAAAGGAGCGGGAAGGGATTAGATCATGACGTTTTTGGAAGGAACTATCCCGGCATCCACCTGAAGTGATTAAGGAAAACTATTTAAAACCAAATCAGGACGGCTGGACGGGTATTTGAACCCGCGTCCGCCCGAATGCCAGGCTTGAGCTTTGTCGCGGAACCACCGGGATCGGTTTTCATTGTGTCACAAGTAAGGCTGTCCGTAAACAGTTATTATCAAAATAATGTCTGAGTTTATTTTAATGAATGGTTGGCAAACTTCAGATTGTTTCCCCGTGAAGCGATTAACCATTGCTTAACGTCTGAGCTGCTTCGCAAGACGTTCTGTTGGCTAACTGCTGTGTCTAAACCAACCGCTTGCTGTTGATTAGTTTCCTGCAGCGGACACGTTTAGTGCTGGACCCTCGTACGCGGGATATTGCAGGTTTCCTGCCTGGCCGGCTTGATGTCAGGAACCGTTCCCGTGTGTCTTGCCTCCACTTGATGTCCAGTTGAGGTAACGGGCAGCCAGCCATCCGGCATACGACTCTGTTCCACATAAAAGAACAATTCAACAGTAGCAATGCATCAGGAAGTTTACTATCCGGTCTCCACTACACAGTGATACTGGCAATCGTACAGTTCAGCAAACATCCCCGTCCGGGCATCAAGATTTGGGTTTTCCATGGTTTCCCAAATCACTCCAGGCAAATGCCAGGATGCTTCCTTCAAAAGGCCAAGGCCGCATTCCTTCCCATTCCTTGCCCCCCATCCTTTCCCGTCTCTAAAGACCTCGTTGTTAGAGAGACGTTAAGCAGATAAAAAAAAGTACAGCAAACGATGCAAACTGACGAATTCTATCCTAAAACCGAAGACATATTAATCACTGTATTGTGGTAGCTAAGAAGAAGCTTTAACGACTAATAAACATATCTAATACTCTGAAGAAAACTGTATATTAAACTAATTAAAAGTTATAATAGAAACGGTGGATGAAACATGTTGCTCATAATGTAACGTCGTCAACACAAAGAGCATAACTCTTTAAAAAAATAAAAATTAAAAATAAAAAACGAAAAGAAACAATGTAATAAAAGTAAAACGACTCTGAAAAGCTGCAGAGTGATCTAGACAAGATATCTAACTGGGTAGATCAAAGTGGTATGTAGATAAATTCAAAGAAGAGTCAACTTATTAGATTTCCGTCGACCCCTCACTCCCCCTTCGTGGGATTTGGTGAGATTTCGCCGGACCCCCCTCCACCTTATTTAATCTCACGTAATTGATCGACGCTCCCTAACGACACAAGTTGTTTTTGCACGTGATCCGTATTGATCAGTCTCGAATGTGATTTAGTTTTTTAAAGTATTCCCATTATTACTAAGTTGACATGAAATCCGGAATAAGAGTATAAGAGTAAATTAATTTTCGTACGTATCACTTACTTAAAGTACAAATCATTATACACATACAGTTTCCTCCCGAGAGTAGGCCTACTCATTTTCCGACAATAGGCTATGTGGACAACTCATAACATATTTGTTAAGACCTGTCACCAATTTTTTTTTCTTTTTTTTCCCCACTCATCGAATGTAACTTGTGTTTTGTGTGGATATCAGGAAAACAAAATAATGAGATTTTGACTCTTTGTTACGCAACTGATAAAATGTGTACGGAGGATAAATACATTTCTCTCCCCTTCCTATCTCTTTAAGCTTGCGTAGGCACCCTCTGTTTATTCAAGTTGCACGGATACCACTGTGGTGCCGCAGAATCTTTCCGGCATCTCACCTACCTACCGGGAATGTTTCAAATTATTTGGAAAAACCTGAGCTAGTTGAACAGCTCGTTACAGAGCAGTTAACGCTGAGTATTAATTTTTCACGAATGGCTGCCTGCCTGCCGGAGTCAGTAAACAGCGCGTTACAAGTTCCTGCTACAGCTCAGCTTAGGAAATCCAAGATTAAAGCTGATTTCAACTGCTTTCCCACATTTGTATGAAAAATGCGTGGATATTTACCTGTTTCGAGTTTCAAAGTGAGGTTAACAAAAATCAAGTTTACACCAGCTCGCTATACTCAAACATTTGCCAACAAACCGCTCTCTAATACAGAAGGCCTAACCCGTCCTCATTTCTCAAATTCTTAACAGGTTTATATAATTTCCTATAGCTAAATAAAATTTAAAAAATCAAAGTAACAGTGATCAGACACGTTTTATTACTTACAGCGGCGTTATCATCATCAGGCAATTACTTGCGAACCAGTATGATATGTCTCTCTTAATTATTCATATTGTATGATATCTCAAGTGGCTGAAAATGCTTGTCGAATGGAGTTACTATGGCTTTCGTAACTCTGAAGTACAAATACCTGTTGTGGGATTCAGCAAAATGTTGCATTCTTTGAAAATTTCTAGCTGAATCGATTTTGAATGTTTATAAGAGACTTTACTGCTCATTGACGTCTAAGTATTTAGAACAACGACAGAATTGGCAGGAGGCAAAGAAAAGAAATTCCATTATTGCCTATTGTATGAATCATCTTGGAATTATTCTGGAATGATATCGGAAAAGCGTGTAAAACCGAAATCAAGATGACAGAGCCGCTAAGACACATACCCTGGTTTTTCTTTCTTCGAGCCAGGTGTTTACTCATTACGACCAACAACGACAGCATGGCCTTTACAGACCAGAACACATTATTATTATTACTCCGCGATTCAAGACAAGTGTGTGGCGGAGGGTGCATTGCTGCTATCCGAAAGCGTAATAGTTTGGTAGAGATATATGGGATATGGGAGGAACCATCCCGGCATTCGCCTTCTAATGATTCGGGAACACCGTGGAAAAGCCAGATCAGGATGGCGGGAATGATTTATCGAGAGCTACACCAGTCGGATTTTAAGTTTACTCGCCCAGTATATCCTTTCTATTCCTTTCCCTAATCGCTCGTGTAAAAAATGAGTACAGAAATGAATCGGTTATTTTCGCGGTCATTCCTAGATTTGAATGTTGCTGGTAGCAATATTTATTTGCTGCTATTCCAAAATACGTCAGTCGTGAATTTTTCAATTAACTTCTGTCGAGAGCAACGCCTTCGGTGTTCCAGCTCTTCCCAACCTAACTCCTTCAACATCGCACTTACGCTTTCCCTCCAACTATGTATACCTGTCACGAATCGGGCGGCTCTTATTTGGACCTTCTCTAATGCCTCCATTAACACCTTTTGATGATTTTATCATTATCATTTTTATCAGACCTGTGCTGACGCTTCTTTTTTTAAAAATTCTCGGAATTTTCTCAAAGGCTGTCTGGATATTTTCTGTATGTTTGTCCCAGTTATCGAGCACCGAATCCGCTATTCTTGAAGCATTTTGTTTATGTAGTTGCTTCTCGAACTCTTGCATTTCTAGAACTGCAAAGTCATATTTTCAATCGTGTTTCCGAGCAATGATACTTTGTATCAAGTACGAGTGCTTAGTACTAGTGTGTCGCTGGGAATTGTTGTAAAGAGTGTTCTGACAAAATAAGGTATTTGTGTTACAAGGTCATATTCAAGTAGCAGTGCTCCGTTTAAGTTGGACTTGTCTTAACCTTATTAGGCAATAACTAGATCCCGTAGAATGTGTTAACATTCCAGTCTAACACTGAAGTCTGTGTCTGGCAGAAACCTGTAACATAGTTGCTACAGTGCTGGCTTCACAGGCTATGAATCGCTGGTTCGAGTCTGGAGGCGGGCGTGGTTTTAATTAAGTATTCGAATTGTTTTGTCCCTTTAGTTCACTGCATAAAAACGAGAAAGAGATTTAAATACAATTTTTGAGAGAATATATATGCAAAATTGAAACTGGCAGTATTGCCGAAAATACATATCATTTCCGTAAATGGTACATAAAATGTAAAATCAGATTCAGTTTATAATTTTTTATCTTTCCAATTCTCGTGCAATTATAGCTATTTCTTTGTACTTTCCTGATCGTTCACTAGAAGGTTTGTATTTTAAAGTTCATATCATTCATGTTATTAAATACATTATTCAGCCACAGCAGTTGAAGCTATTGGACGCCGCTTAGCAATAAGCATATAGAAATAATACTAGCTACATTTAGGGTATATTTCCAATCACTCTCCTCCTTCTTGTTGTACAGAATGGGACTACTGCCTAATCACACAACAGCCTTAATCCCTAAGCGAGACAATGGATGGTGTATCAGTTGCCTGTATGTCAGTTTATTACAACGAGCACAGGATTAGTATTGGGGAGGACATCCCGAGCGTGTTGGGTGAAGGGTAGCGTTCTGACCCCACATTTGGGAAGACGCGTTTCCGAATCCCCATCCGGCAATCCAGATTTGGGTTTTCCGTGGTTCTCCAATTCTCTCCGGAGAATGCCCGGATGGTTCCTGCAAAAGGCTATTACCGAATTCCTTCTAGTTCCTTGCCTCCAATCCTCAACCGCTTCCAAAGAACTCGGCGTCAAGAAGGCGTAAAAAATAAAGAAGAAAATACCGAGACCCTTTTTAACTTGGGAATCCTACGGCACAGCAGTAAATATATAATCATTTACGGAGTGGAAAATTTTTCAATATGGTTCACTGGAATTCAGTAATCAGACACTCTAAACTTATGCAGTGTTTTTAGACGCTATGGAGACCATTTAATTATACTCATAGTCTACCACTTTGGTATTTGTTTAAATTGCTTCTGGCAAGAACAACAGGCGCTTTTTGCAACCGTCACTAATCTGTAGGCCAGACACTGGATCTTATAATCATTTCATTTAGTTCAGGAAACCGTCACCCTGGCCTAAGAAGTCCATCCGATGGCCGCCTTAGGTGGTAGATTGATTTTCCACCCCCCCCCAACATTCGGCATTGAAGTGCTAAATAAACCTCTGTAACGTCTCGTTCCTAAACGATCCACGTCATCTTTGTATTCAAAGTCAACTAGTGTATATCTGTTTAACATAAATGATTCGAGATCATCACTTTTAACTTCTCATAGTACTATGACGTTCAGTTGTCCAAGCAACATAAACCTTTTATTGAAATACAAATTAAAGTCACTCTTGCCAATATCATCTTTACGGTGAACCGATTTATCAAAGAAAAATGTTGAAGATAATTCTACGAAACTAGATCATTGAACTGCGAATCAGTTTAACTACACTGAAAAATACAGAATAGGAAATTTCGTGTTATGCAAGTTACTATTAGCCATCGTAGTAAAGAGTAATGTTTAATTTATTATTTCATTACCAAAGTTATCGGTATTTCCAGTAATTTGTAAGAGTATAAGAAATTTTCAGTACAATTGTGAAATTATTCTTATACTATAGTGGGAATTTATTTAAATCGAGAACTCAAGGCAGCGAAACTTTGGGTAAAATGGCGAACGGATCCACAGATTACGATCCGAGATTCCATATTTATTAAAATCATGTCATAAACAATCAAAACTGGTTTAACTTACCCAAAGAGAAGATCCGGCGAAATAACTAAATCGGAGATCTGTGCGACTACAAGACGAGGTGGATTGTAAAGTTTAAATATGAACCACTATCAATCAATTAAGTTACCCGGACGTAATTTTATCAGCGTTATTGATGATTATTTTTACATTGATCCGCGCCACTTTTCTGTGTAGCGCTAAGTGTCAGTATCCAGCTCGATGAACGGAATTGAAGTACGTGACTTCATCAAGCCTGCGTTATTATCAAGTCTCTTCATTTAGAAGACATCAGTGGAATAATACGACACTGATGTGAAGAGGTAAATCACTTTTTACATTTCACATATGTCTCCCACAGACAACAAACAATCGGTAAGATTTTCAGTCGCTGATGATTCCAATAAGGACAAGTCTTCAATTCTGCACAAGACTTCACTATTTATGCCGACAGGTGTGGGCATGAAGTTTTTCCCGACTCTTCTGTTCACATGGTGATTTTTTTTTAATCTTCCCTGAGATGTGGAAGACATTTTGGGTTCTGCATCTGTAGCACTAATAACATAATTGTGAAATTTTTACAGTTGTCTTTGTGTGTGGAATCTCATTGACATCGATGAAGTATTAAAACCTGCTCATTGATGTACAAATTTTCTCGTTACGCGCGAGTTACGAGGATTTTCTAAGCGTTTTCCAACCGGGTGGCAGTATATTGTACTAAGATTTCTGTATACTTTACTATAGACAGCTAAATCTGAAGTATTCGCCCTGCATTCGTATTCCATAATATTTTATTTTGACCTTTACCAGTTTTTTAAGTTTATATGAACACGGTAATTGATCCGTAACTTTCGATGGAATCAGGTGGAACAGAGTGCAGTGAAACCCTATTCAGGCACTATTTCTCATATAGTAGTGTGATTTATAGTGTTGAGTATATTTCTCCAAATCCAAGTATCCGGAAGTCTCAACTGGGTTCACACTAATAAACTACGACTGACTTTCAACTTCAGGAAGGAGAATATTATTGTAACTATGAACGTTTCTATGAATTTTAAGAATTTTTTCGTTAAATAAGAAATGTTTTAGCGACGATGAAAGAGAGATCGTAAGAGAAATAAATACAGTCAACCTAAAATGTTATTTGTAATCTTATTTATTGATTCCGGGTTCCTTTTTATATTTCCCAATGCTTGACTATATCACTTTTTCTGTCTTCCTGTATTGCGGGTATTTTCCATTCAAGCTTATAATAATAATAACAACAATAAAACAACTCTGGCTAACAAACGTTTGTGATCATTAAATGTTTTATAAACCCAACTAAACGAATAATCGCGGAGTGTATTCCAGCGATTGTGAAGTCAGCCGCTTGAAGATAGTCAACTTTCTTGCAAACTGATTTCCGCGGAAGAAGCCGCAGCTTTCCGGAATAACTTTGGCTCCAGTCTCTCTTCCGCTGTCTGCTTCATTGTTCGGGACTCTCTTGGCACGCTGTAAACTGGATTTAGCACTTTCTCCAGCAGCAGATAAAAGATTGAGCCATGCTTGGTGTACCACGAACCTCGTTCTTCGAGAGGTAACCTAAGTTTTGTGATTTATGACACAAGAATAATAAGACAATAAATATTGCGAAATTAAGGAACTAGGTGTTTATCGTGTAAAAGTTATCACCGCTCTGGAGAAAACACAAACGAGCTTATTAATGAATATTTGTATATTTTATATGAGTATAATAAAGGTAGGATAGATCTTTAAGGGTCGTCTACTTTGATGGTAACTTTCCTCTTATTTGTCTAAAAGTAAATCGGTTTTACCTTGTACGTCATCCCAATATTGACAGTGGGTAATTTCTTTCTCGAAACAGGGCACTTATTTTCAATACGAGGGTGGAAGTGATACAAGTCTGTCGCCTGTCGACAATATGTTGTACTGGTTTTAATTGACGTCTATAGCTGCATAAAACTACTAAACCTGTTTCTCAGCACAACATAAACTGACTTTCACACTATTAGTTTCCGAAGCATTCGGTGAGGACTCATTTGCAAAACACGAGTCCACCAACTGCATTCGGTACATCCCAGAAACTTTATATGTACATGTGTACTCAAAGAGCTACTACGTCAATGAAAACCACATATGCGCGTGTGGTACTGGCTGCGTCAAAATTTATAATTAGGTGTTCGCTACCAACATTAGTTCACCAAGCATAGTAAAAAAATATCCGAAGAGTTTTTTGGAACGAAAGGACATTAAACTAACCTCAAATAAAGGTAACAAGAAGGAGTTCTATCACCCAAATGCTATATATTGTGATATATATAATCTCCACACGCAATTTACAAGTATCCCACGGTTTCGAAATACTTTTCTGAATACCGATATAACCAGCTGGAAGGACTGCTGCATGTTTACGTGCCAACAATTTCGTGGAGATATTTGAATTAGAGGTGCTGGAGATTCCAGCCAGCAGATCCATAACTAACCAACGATACACTTTATTTTTACTTATGGCTTTACGCCTCGTCGAGATCATTAGAGGCCGGATAGGACTGGTTACAAGGAACAGGAAGGAATTCGGCCATTTCCTTTTTGAAGGAAGTATGCCGACATTCGCCTGGAGTGATTTGGGGAAACCATGGAAAACCCAAATCTGGATGGCCAGACGGGGATTTGAACCGGGGTCCTCCCGAATGGGAGGTCAGAACGTTAACCGCTCACCCACCACGTTGGGTTCGACGATACAATCTCCTTGACGTAAGACTTCACCTTTGCCTCTTTCTCCCTGCCCTTAGCGACCTACAAATATGAAAACAAAAATGATCATCAATTTTCATGTCATTTTCCTCTAGATAATGGTACATGTGGACGAAGTGGTTTGGTAATACATTTCCGACGACACCACCTAATATTCACTTATGTTTCAGCTGTTAGGGGCATTTTACGGCTTAGAGCGGGGAATGGATGGCCTTTTGAAGGAACTATCACCTCATTCGTCAAGAATTACTTCTGAAATCCTTGTAAACGTAAAACCAAATGGCTGGCAACCGAATTCAACCCGCTACCTCCCGAATGCCAGACGCGAACGTTATCAGTTGTTTCACCGCCGAGAATAGCTGTATGGCCTGTTAGAAGGATAGTCTGTAAGAATGTCTTTTTCATACAAAGCTGCCAACGTCTTCACTAAGTCGGTTGAAGCATAATATCTGCATAACACACGAGTAAAGCCAGTCCATACGTCTGTTACATGTTGACGACACGTTCGTAGAATGAGGCCCCGCAAAGAAAACTATAAACCACATAAATAGCTTCCATATGCCGGCCTCGGTAGCGTAGGGGATAGAGTGCCGATGGTCGCCGGTTAGAGGCCGGCCGCGGGGATGGGTGTTTAAATGTTGTGTCTGTGAATGTCGTGTGCGTGGTGTAGTGTCTTAGTGATTACACTTAGTGGAAACTATGTACTCTGGAGAAACTAATACATTGAAAGAATCAGAAAAAAAGCTTCAATACGAAATCTATTTTGCTTTGGAACTGGTAATAGGGTATATCACCGTTTGTGAGCAAACTGATGAAGAACGGGATGTTCTCAATATCCGTTCATGCTGACAGAGAAGTGACCGACTGCCATCGCCACTTAATTATAGATCGGGATAGATGACATTAAAAATTAGTGGTAAGAACTAATCAAAAGATAACAGCGCCCAAGGGCCTTTAAGCTAAGATAAGAGTATGCATTTGTTAATTTCTGGATTATCACTAAAAACTGCGCTATGAGCAATGATTTCAGTTATGTTTAAGATGAAGATTTCTTATTTTCCTTACTGTAAGAGATTATGAAAACAGGATTTCTGAAAATTAGGAAAATCAACTGTTGTCATTTGTGGGTGAACCACTCCCGCTTGAGTTCTGACAATACCGCAGGCTGGGCTTGCAGGGAACTCAGCCGGCTTTCTCCTAGCAGCTGGACATTGGAGTCTGTGGTTCTCGCCCCAACGCCGCCTGACATACTTCGACGAAAAAGTAAGACTGTCTGATCATCTAGGACGCGCATCCACGTCTCATCGCGCAATTTCACCAGCAAAACAAAATACGTAAAATGTATTGCTTATAGCACTTTAGAGGTACAAAGAAACTGTGAAACTCAACTCGAGAAGCGCTGTCATCAAAATCCTAAGCTCTTAATAAAAACAAGGAGGATAATTTCATTCGCATTTCGTTACGAGAGCTTATATATCGATTACTCTCATAATTTCATCTTCCTTTCAGTTCCAATAACAGACGAATCTACTTTTATTCATTAACCTCAACTGCTCTTGTAAGTCCACGCTAAAGTAAGTTTATGTAACTATACGGAACAAGACCAATAGTGTAATATGGATCGACATACATATCGAGGAATAGGATAATCTGAAATTTTAAAACTACAAAATGTTTCAATAGACAAGTCAGTAACGTGACTTTCTTGTTCTTTTACCACAAAATTTATTTAATCTTGAACACTTATCTTTTTATTGTGTAGTAAATTTTTCACCTGTCAATAAATATAAACGTCAACATATTTCAGATTGCTAAGGAAGACCGCACTAAACGTTTAGAACTGTTCACTTGGGAACAAATTTCTGTGGCTATAAACCACTTGGCTATTCATTGATATTGATCATTTCCTAATAATCGAAAAGTATCCGTATAATTCCCCTAAATACCATTTGTTTCAAGGCCATTGATGAGCAAGGTCGGGAAGTGAAAGGAGTTCATTAGCGAGAAAGCTACCCTAATTGCAATTTGCTCGTGGTAGAGGAAGCGGCTAGCTCAGTCGCTTACTGTCGTGGAAGTGGAGCGTCACTGATCTAGTTTGACGCTTGCCACCAGGGGAAAATTAGTGGGCATCATAACTCACGAAAACTGGTGATCATTTTCGAACCAATATCCATTTCTTAAACGTTGACATTAAACTTATTTAAATTATGATAAAAATAAAATTGTGTTAAAGCTAAAAATTTTAAAGAGAGAATTATTCAGACAATGCATACACATAAGATAAGCAACAACAAATTAATGAAACACAATGTTCTGAAAAAAATTATTACGCGTTCAGCTGATCAAATCAATTTCCTTGTGATATCTTTCAAATCAGTAAGCAAACTCTCTGGGAGCTTTCTCTTAATGCAAATATTGGCGTCAGTTAAATATCTTTTAGCTTGTCGATAATTTAAATTCAAGATTCATTTTTAATTCCACTGTATTTCTATTCTCTTTGTTGATGAAAACGTATCGGAATAGTGGTTTAAGCATCACAGTTCAAATATATAAAACGAAACATAACTGAAAAGAACAATTACACCTTACTTATTATTACTCTAACAAAAGGCTTACATTGTCATAAAACAAATCGCTTAACAAAATGGAAGGTTCCAGGTGACCTCAAAAATTCCATTCCTACTGCACTTGAATAGATTTCGATGGTATCATCATTTCGAAAAGGATTTGTATCCTAAGAGCATTTGTTGATATACATGGCATATAACCATGGCATATAACCATGGCAAATAACCATGGCTATAACCAGAACTTTAGAAGCGAGACTTAGTCAGGTACAATGATGTTACGTAAACCGCATGTTTCACTTGTTTAGTCAATATGGAGATTGTTATTGAATTAATGACTTATCCTAGACAATCGTGAGAGAAAATTAGTTCGCGTTTTTGTAAAATTTATTGTATTAGAAAGTAAAAATTCTATTGTCAGCTAGCATTACATACACGATTAATACATATGTGTGGAGGGCAGGGGGTCAGAGGGGGAGGAGGGATGGGGGATGGGGATTTTCTGGTGACAAAGAATTAGAGGAATCGGCACCTGCTTACACTAAACTGCGAAATTTCAAGAAAATGTGATATCTATTATGCCAACTCTCATGTTCAAGAATTATTCTTAATAGGAAAATATAATATTTTACACTTTTAGCAGGCGTCATATTAGTAAAATATTCCACTTACTTTTGCGGGATTCACGCTGATTTGAACGATGTTTTATTTCCATCGTTTCGGCGCCCAACATGGGCCTTCATCAGGGCTGTTTAGAGTTGAAGTGTCCCTTCTGATAGCTGGTCACACCACTCCGTCGTTTACCTTCACGTGAAGGCTGTACTACCTCGGATGACCAACGTTGGCGAATATGGTGGTGACTTGGGGAGAGGTCCCACTCTTCCAATATTTTAGAGAGGCGTTCGTGGTGTGTGGAGCCATCGGGTAAGTTTTAAGATCACGGCTGGTAGTGACTGTCGGGGCTCTGACAGCGCAAGGGTACATCACGAACATACTGCGTCCTCGTACCAAACGTGGTGGGTGAACGGTAGCACTATGGCCTCGCATTTGGGAGGACGCGGGTTTGAATTCCCGTCCGCCCATCCAGGTTTGGATTTTCCGTGGTTTCCTCAAATCACTCCAGGCGAAAGCTGGGATGGTTCCTTCAAAAGGCCATCTCAAATTCCTTCCAGTTCCTTGAAATTCAAACCACTAATGACCTCGATATCGACGAGACGAAAAGCCAGAAAAAAATGCGTACTCATGTGGCAGTATCGTGGTGCCATTTTTCAACAGTACAATGGTCGTCCACACACGGAGCGTGTCTGCGTGATTTTGAACCAGCAAGATCCTCAGATCTGTCCCTAATAGAACAGGTGCGGAACCAGCTTCAGTACTAGTGTTTGGGATATCAAGGACTAACTAAAACAGTTGCGAGCTACCTTGCCTCAGGAGGGATACTACGTTTTATGACAACGGCTTCCCAACCGGATCGGAGCATGCATCCAGGCCAGCGTGGGTGCAACGTCATGCTGATAAGTGGTCTTATACTGCCGAGTTCCTTGTTTTTTTACTCGATTTTGTAGTCGCCAATATAATATCACCCTCTTAACCCGTGAAGTTTCTATTCGTTATATCATGCCCTTCTGGGTGCTCTCCGTTGTTTGCCAGATAGGTTATATCATCCTCTATAAAATTCTAACGTGTTAGTTTCGTTACGGTAATGTTTCGATTTGTGTCGATATGTATACCTTCTTCAGTATAATTCTGTCAATAAACTGTTCTTAACAGCTAACCTATTTTCAAGTTTTTTGGTGCTCTTCATAAGCACTTTCATCTCCTTAACCCCTTCCAAATAACCTAGATGGTTACTTGTAAGTTAAACAATCTAATTCCCCAATTCAAAAATATCAAACGTTCTTTCTTTTTGCAGCAATAATTCAAAAAATATTTAAAGTACATCTGCTAATTTAAATTCTCTACCACATCTGCCTTATTTAAACGTAACTTTATTTATACCGACTTTCATTCAGGCATTTTTTCTATTTTCTTTTCGTCGCTTTTTTTCGTGATCTGTCCTCTGTTGGATATCCCTCTTGAGAGCTGTTTTATCTCTTTTACATAGGACAAAACCATCATAATGTTATTTTTTATCATATTATTTCCTCGTGATACCCTTGAGATCATGAAGCAATGGTCTACCATTTCCTTTTACATAACATTACTGTTAGTCATTTCGCGTTTACCAGCCTTTTTTCAACCTAAGGGTCAAGGGACTGCATTGTGCTCCTACTCCAATAAATGAATTGCTCCTCATATTGGGCGTCTTTCATTAGGTAAAGGATTGACCCCGAAAATTCAGCGCACAACGTGATGAATTGTTTGCATTTGTGAAAAGAGGCCAATGTATTTACACCGTAACTTCGATATACCTCTAACATGCGCAAATGAAACAAGAATCTATAAACCATTAAGTAATTAAAAGTGATGACTGCTAATATCAGCCAATTAAGAGCCTTCAGATGTCTTGGAACTACAATTATTGACGACTTGAGATGCTACCGAGAGGTGAAAACTCGTACTGCTGAGGTGAAGGAAACGTTTAATAGGAGGAAGGAATTATCAACCGAAAGAGTAGGTAAAACATTGAGGTAAAGACTTGTCAGAGACGTGGATACTGAGACGAGAGGATAAAAAACGGATAGAAGTCTTTGGAATGTGGATGTGGAGGAAACTGGATAGGATAAGTTGGATGGAAAAAGTAAGTAATGTTGAAATGCTGGAAGGAGTTGGGGAGAGGAGGAAACTGCTGCAAGTCATAAGAGAAAGAAAGAAAAACTGAATGGGACAGTCGTTGTGAGGGAATGTTTGTTTCTAACAGATACCTTGGTGTCATGTGGGTGTTATTGGCGCAATTCGCGAGCTCGGTGTCATCAGCTTATGACAGCACCCACTGTTTCGGGGGGTTGTGGAGTCAGAAATCATATCTTTTCATGATAACACAATTTTCCTAAAAGACATTGTGAGGACGGGTATTGCTAGAAATGTTTCAACTTTTTTGCATCACAGCTCACCGCGTTATTTCTCTACCCTGCTCCAACTCCTGACGTATTGCCTACTGAATTCGTCAAAATTATGGGTCATTTATTGGTGAACTGTAGTTTCCCATGCAGTCAGGCAGCCTCATAAGGGAGCTGCAAGAGACCATCCAATCTCTTCGATCTGATACTGTCGATGTATTGTAACAAATGGATCGTTTGCAAGATACTGATTTTTTATTTATTTATAATTGCTGAGTTGTTATGAAAATTCAGTTTCCTAAATTCAGAGGTACTAATAATACGTCGTATAAATATAATTATAATTGCATGTTCTCACACAAACCAATTCGGTTATGATGTTACATAAAAAATCATTAAAATTTTTTGCGTGATATTCTGTTTCTGTTTCCAGCTCTCCACTGCCCTGTCTTTCCAAATGAATAGTGGGTAATAATCTACAGTGTGGCCGATGGTGTGAAGTTCAGTGGAGTGTAAGAATATAGCTTTACGCTACTCCTTTTTGTTCTGATAAGTCATGACTTATGGTCAACTTTCTCCTCATTACTGCCGAACCCGTCTAAGTCTGCGACGTAACGGAACGGTGTTCAGTCAACATTTCCTTTTCCACTGATTGTAACAAGTTGTCCAGCTTATACGACAACACGTTATCTCATTTCTTTTTTTCGTAAAAGTGGATGCTTTCTCTTGTAAAACATTATTGACTTGATACTCTTCAATTACAGTGCCATCTAGAGCACGAGTTATAATTATAGAAATTTTCTCACAAACCAAAAAAATACGTTGATCAATAATCGCAGCTGGATGTAAGACACATGCTGCTACATGCAGTTTTTAGAAGGAACAAAAATTTGTGCGTAGGCTATGAGTCTACTTTAGCACACGAGAAAACCAGCTCCCTTTTCTTTTCTCGTCTATTTTTATAAACCACGAAACAACGAAATCGAAAAGAATACTTCCCACCTTCGTTGACAACGAAGTATATGAACCAAATAAGATCGAATAGCTATGATAATGCTATGGTCTCGGACAGTTCAAATACATTGATATTTTATCAATTCGTTATTACCAGTTTCTATGAAAGTTATTCCTCAGATTAGAGACATGACAATACACTAATGATTAGAATTACGGAATTGTACATGCACTTTGACCGTGAGGATTCAGAACGGTGCTGCAATTAGAGCCTCTAGACATAGTGACATGGAATCAAAGAAAACCTGAATACGCTGTTGGGGAACACACTGCCACGGTTAGTAGGCATGTCCACAAAACGTCGACAGTGATGGCAGGGGGACCAGAATGATAAAGCTGCCGACCGACCGATTGCGATATTTTATGGGCAACATGTCAGGTGACCGTGGACTTCACTGATACAGTGCTGCCCGTCTTTGTTCGAAGAAGGCTTGCACATCCCTCGCCACATGTGGCAGGATTTTGGGCTCTAAAACCTCCCTGATATAGTCGTTTTGGTTTAAATTACCCTCAATACAGAAGGTGAAATCGCTTTTCTTATCCAATGCCGCCCCCAAACATCCACTTGGTGTTTGTCCTGTATGCCATTCAACAACGCAGTCTGCCCGATTGAGTTCAGCATGGTATCTGAGTTCAGCATGGTAGCGTCTAACAGGTCCGCGGCCAACATTGTAGGACAAGCTGAAGGGGGACTCGTCAGAAAACACAACATTTTGCCATTCAACATGCTAATGACAGCTTTCACGTGTCCATCGCGGTCTGAAGCGTCGGTAGTTTCCAGCCAGTGGAAGACGAAGCAACGGCATGCGTACCCTCAGCAGACGGCGCCGAACCGTCGATGCAGACATGACCACGCCCGCTGCAGTGCTCCAACGTCGAGCCAACACTGTGGACGAAGCTGTTCTGTCGATTACGGCCATGTGGACTAGATAGTGGTCATCCCACGCAATGGTCACCTTGTGTGGTCCAGTAGTCGCTCGTCACTGTGTACGGCCTTCTTCTATACACTGGTTCTAAACACCCCTGTACTCGGAACGACAAGACTGCAATCGTGTGGAATCAATTGCTGATAGGTTTTTAATTCTCCGTGTGTTTTTAAAAATCGTATGCTCCGTGGTTCGAATTCCACGTTAAACTCTAGGTCTCAGAGGAAAGGAACTGGCCGTCCTACCTCTGACACAATGGCTTAGTATGCCTTCTTCGGGAGGATCCAACCAACCTTCGGGTTGTGGACTAAGTTAAGTTTAAGTTATGCTGTACGCAAACTCCTTCTTCTCTGTTTATTTCATTATCAGTGCTCTTTTCGTCCTCTAATAAAACTGCCATAATGGCTATGTCTTCAATAGAAAACTTTATGTGCGGCATGTCTTACATCTCCTTTGAGAATGTTGGAAACACCTGGAGGAAGTTCACATCACGTAAAAAAAAAATAAACCGTCCGAAGCTTAGACTCGTCACGCTGTATAAAGCCACCTTTAAGGCTTCAGCCGAGACCGGGATACGAAACGGTGACTTTCTGTACTACGCCTTTAGCCACTAAGCAACTAAGTTTTATAGAAGAAAAGGTGTAGGCAGTGGTCAAGTTATAGCCGTTAGTATTTTTGTGAATACGATTCATGATACCCACTTGATTCTCAAGATGTTTATTTCATTATTTACATTTGTCATAAATGGATGCAAGTTCACAAATTTTAAATGTATTTTTTTCCTTTTTTTAACGTTCTTAAATGGTTGCAAGTTCTGAAAATGTTTCCTTTCTTTACAGTGAAGTCAAATGTCAGTATTCGAGCTACACATGACGCAGACGGCTGGCGTCGGCAGTACAAATTCTTTCTTCACTCGCATGTAATTTTCTCTTGACAAACTTTGACCAATTTCGATCTTAATCTTTAAATTCACACGGGCTCTGTTACATGTTAGTGGTTTTGGTCTTCTTTGGACTCATTTACACATACGTTTGCAACTTTTCTCGTTTTAGTCCTCGGTGTTTTCACAAACAAGTAGACCAAACGTTTACAGAACTGGCTCCACAGAACTCAGTTATATATCAAATTGCTATTACTAGTCTAATTCACGATTTTTAATGTTCATAAGCTACTAAAATGAGGTTTACGAGGCTGAAACTGAATAGCCGTTATCAAAGCTGCCTTAACATTACATCATCTGAACTGTGAGAGATGGGAAGGGGGAAAGTCTTGGTTTAAAGGCTTAAACGAAATCATGGGGGTACTTGTCCTTTGCTCAAAGGTAGCTTAACTTCTCCATTCAGTAAAGCGATTATTGAACTTGAAATGGTTTCTTAACTGTACATAGAATTGTAATTGTTGCCTTTACCCTTGTAATTTAATTAATATGAAATAATTGTATTTATAGGAACGAAGTCTTTCTCGGCGTTGAGAATGGATGTAATCTTCTTGGGAGACTAGCCGAGTAAGTATGATGTTTCCACACGATATTTCGGCGATCTCAGACTCCGTCACCATCTTCTGGTGAACGGCGACGGAGACTGAGATCGCCGAAAGATCGTGTGGAAACATCTTACTTACTCGGCTAGTCTCCCGAGAAGACTACATCCAATTGTATTTTTATTTCCCTTTTTTCGATTGGTCCCCATTCACCATTTATAAATCCCATTCCGGGTTTACTACTACTGCTGTAAAATTTCCTAAAAAATAGTAGTCTTCATATTTAAATTCACCATCAACGAAAAAAACATATTTTTTTAATTTCACTTGTTTTCTGAATGAATTTTAATTCTTTTACAAACATCAACTCAAAAAGTTTATTCAGAATTCACAGTTCAACAAATTATCAATTACTTACCTTTAGCATTTCCGTCAATAGATATGACTTCATTTATATACATTAATAACATTTTATTCTCTGCCCTTCGGCTTATACTTTAAAATACAAAAACTAGTTTTAAGAATTTTACGATCATCCCTCCAAAATTTCAACCGTCTTCATATTCTATCTTTAAGAAAACTTTCTGTGAGCCAAAGATCCTCTTTCTCCCTAGGTTTGACATTATTTACGCTTTAATACTCAAACATCAACGTTAGTTTATATAATTACTTCCATTTATTAACTGAATATCTACTATATAATTTCCTAAGGGGGCGTTCATTAATTACATGAGGTGAAAAAGGGGGGTGGGGGTTTAACGGAAATCTCACGTGAGGTTTCAAAATTGTTGTTGGAATGTAGAGCTAAAAAAGTAATAAAAGCCTACAAATGACGCGAAAGAAAATTGGGGGGTGTAGGGTGTAACCGGCTTCTTTGGATGAGTGAGACCAAAAAAAAATTAGTCTCAAAAAGTTGAGAGGCGATTTCTAGGGAGATCTCACGAACCGGATATCGCCAGAGGGGTGGGGGGGGGGGTTGGACTAGATCTCACGTAGTCTCACCAGAGAGGGGGAGAGGGTCCGGAAAAACACCTCACGTAATTTAAGGATGCCCCCTAAGCTCACTCACTCACTTACCTCGATAGCTATTGGCCGGAGTACTGTGTCAGCCTTCGCTCGCAAATTAACAGCCATTAGAGATATCATCAGAAGAAATTCGAGATTATGTTCATAATTTAATAGCTAAGCAAATGCTACCAAATTAATTGCCATAATAATTCATTAAGTTTGCTCTTCGTTGCGTTTTTAGTTAAAAAATATTGATAAATTTTGCGACTGAAAAAACGTGGATCTGTTTTTCAGTAACATGTCGCTAATGAAAGCAACATAAGAAAAAAATAATAATAATAATTTACGCATGGTCTCTGTTGTAACCACGAATGATTGTCATTCCGGCTTAGGATAAATTTCGATTTAATTAATACTTTCACTAATGTTGTTGCTTGATCAAAGTTTGAAAATTACGATTTATTTTCTTTTTACGTATTTTACTGACCACTTTCGTTAATGGTTTTTGTTCATGTTCGCTGTACGTGAGTTATTACATTGTTTAAAGTGAACATCAGACCAGATATGTTACCGAATCGAGTATTCTGTCAATTCATTTCTTCGGAATTGTTGAACTGTTTAATAATAAGGATTGTGTATTAAGTTCTCTGGCCATTACAGATACTATTACCAATGATTACATTATGAGTGTTTGCCCAGTATCAATAAATAATAATAATAAAATAACAACGTGATACTTTCGAAGAAAATAGGAATTGTTAAAATTTGGACAGTGATCTTTAAGGGTCAAATACAAGTCAAGTTTCTATTTAAACAAGTTCGAGTCTACGACCTTTGAAAGAATTAGATGATAGCGCGATATTATCTGTCCCTGTTTAATAACTACGTTTAATAATACTTCTGAGTTCTTCAAGTTCAAGAGATTTTATTCATCCTAAAGGTGCAACACAGGTCAAGTCCATATTTGGTGAAATCAGGTCAACCTGCTGTAATCTTTGACCCTAAAAACTGGAACTATTCTAGACCAGTAACGATAAGCAACAAACGGCAACGGGCTTACACTAGTGATTACTATATTAAATTTAATGAAAAGTGAGGTCCTGTACCTCATGTAGCAATTTTGTAGTATTATTATTTGGTTACATAAGTCCTGTTGACAGTACATGGATCACAGAGATGTATTCCCGTCTGATTGCAGTGGAGCGGGAGTGAGGTCGGCGGACGGACTGCTCTGCGGTGTGGAGAAAGTGGAGGCTGCGAGCGGGCGAGCGCGTTGCGAGCGGCGCGGCGCGGAGCGGCAGTGTCCCGCGGGCGGTCGGCGAGTGAGCAGCTCAGTGCGTGACATGCGGTGAGGCGGCGCCACTGCAGCCATGACGGTCACCATAGACCACAACGGCAAGCGCAAGGGCTCCTGGGACTCCAAGGTGAGCGCACGAATCTGCATTTCACACAAAATTAAATCTCATTTATAGAGGATGTGTAAAATATTTCAGGAGGTGATAGTATGCATCAAATTAAGACAAATAATGCCTAATAAACATTGGGTTGCAAACGCATACTTTCGGAAATAACAGTTCACGCAACGTAACGCAAATCCGCGGCACTGCATGCCTCAGCCCTTCGGCATAAGGAATCAATCCGGATTGGTCCGGTACGTCTTCAGTGCATGTCATCACACACCAAATGTTTATTAGACATTTTTGTCTTGTTTTTATGCTTGTTATCTCCTCCCTAAAATATTTTACACAGTTTTTTAAACAACCTGCTTATGGCTAAAACTATAGGGAAAAGGCCGAAAGCTTGATACAAACGTGACTAAATGGGATGTTATCCTATCAGTATTAAAAATACAATGAAAAATGGTAGTGAAGGTATTGACACAAGGGAACCGTCACATAAATTTCACAAGATGACAATACGGTAGCGGTCATTCAAGGAATAGTGAAAACGTTGTATACCATATCTAAAGCGGATCGTTGTTAGAGTATATATCGGGAAGATGGCCGAAATAAGTTACATCGTCAAAATGAAGCCTTAGAGTAGGTCACGAGAGGACAAGTAGGATGACGAATGAACAAGTACTGACGGCAAGCTAGTGAGGCAACCCAACAAGTTAGTTACGAACTCTAAATTGGAAGATATAATTAAGTATACTCCTCAAAGATTAGTTCTCACTACGGTATAGCGTTAGATAAAGGTTGTGAAATAGAAATTAGTTTACCATTTCCAAATAGTATGTTTGCTTTGCTAGCAATGACCGCGCATAAGTTAAAAGCGATATCAAATCTTAGCAACACGGTCATCACAATGCTCGAAAAAGCGAACTTTGTTTTTAGTTTACTTTACTCTAAAAAAGTTTTGAAGTTTCATTAAAGAGTGACACGAGGATAATTTGAACTATTAACCAATGTCCGAAAATTCACCACTTTTGCATTTTTGTCATCTAATTGAGCTAGGTCATTATTGGATGTTGTCAATGGTACTACTATTAATCATCACACAATAGCTTATGTACAAGAGAATGTGGATAAGAAAACCAACAGACGTTTTGACAGTGCGTTGATTACGATAATAATGTAGGATTTTCTTAATGTTATACTTAATAGTAGCTGAGGTGCAAATTACTATTTCATTGTGTCTGAAGCTAGCTAACTGGAAGTTCAAATCAAAACGAAGTCACGAATCCCCCCTGGGAACTAACAGTGATTTCCGAATTTGAAGTTCTTATCGTCGTCGAATCGTGTCACGGAAATATTTCCAGGGTATTGGTAATGCGTCAATTTTGGTTTGCTGTGACGTGTTGAATTCAGAGAAAGTCTTAGCACAACTACATGCGGAAATCAAGATTTATCATATTCGACATTGTGTTGATTCCTGCTTACTCGGTAATTTTTAGGTCTAGATTGTTAAGAACGTTTAACTGCGGGAGTGAAAATAAAAGTTTACAGTTGAAACGGGGACGTAATAATATCTTAATTATATATCTTTAGAACAATGAATCAGTTGGTTTTTTTTTCAATTACGTTACTCCATTGAAAAATCATCATAGGGCTTCGACGTTGTATTTCGCGTTCGTTTAACTGAAACCACAACTACCAAGTATAAACTGCTTATTCTGCGAGGCAGTAAGCTTTTCCCGACAGACGTATAAAGTATTCTTACGTGGTCTGACAAAGCACAATACATGAAAACTGATTTTTATAAAATGTTGTAATATGAGATTGTGACAGTAGAAAGAATTGAAACTTCTTAGAGATTTTTTTCGTTTCATAAGTGTTTGAAACTTATAATCAACAGATATCGCCTTGATATTCGGAGTGACAGGAGCAATGGCAGTAGCAGGCTGACCCACATACCGTTCGCTAGCTGACTCAGTAGCGTTGGCGCAGGTGCCAACAACAGTACAACAGTACACCCAAGGCGACGAGGGTAGCATCGCTAGGCTCATGTAGAGTTGAAAACATCTCTTATTTGTAAGAACCTCACAAACCACGTTCCCAGAGGAATAAAGTTATTTTCTCGGCAGTTATGTTCATTGTTGAGCATGATTATTGTTACAATTCGGAGCTTTATTTACTACAAAATAATCCGAGTAGTCTGTTTGGTATAGGTCAGGGGATTCCAGGTGTGCGCCGCGGCGCCCCAGGATACCGTGAGCAATGAGGAGGGACTCCACGATGCATAATCCATAGGGAAGCACCTGCATGGAAGTCGATAAGTTCTCAATTGAAGTTGGTATTAGAACGTGTCATAGACGTAGTTAACAACGTAAAAACTAGGCCGCTGCAAGCCAGATTGTTCCAAAAATTATATACTGAAGTGGCAGCTGAACACACGTGCTTTGCAGAATACGATGGCTTTCAAATGGAAACGTCTTATACCGTGCATTCGAGTTATGTCAAGAAATTGGCACTTTTCTGTCAGAGAAAGATCGAACCAGACTTTTTTCTGAAACTAGCATATTTTTGCGATATATTTCATAAACCAAGTACTTTGAATTTGTGTCTGCAGGGCAATAACATGCACATCTTGAAACTTTTGGAGAAGTCTGCGGCGTTTATGAAAGAGATGCAGTTGTGGAAAAGAAAAGTTAATGAAGATAGTCTTCAAGATTGTTTCCCTAAATTGCACATAAACGTGGTCTCTAATGCAATTATTGTCTCACAAGAGATGCCCCTTTTCACAGAACAGCTTTCACAGCTGACTGAATGGTTGGCAAAATACTTTGCGAAAGATAATGTCGAAAAATTTGCGTGAATAAAAGAGCCATTCCATTCTCAGTCTCCCCCAGAATTTTATTCGCGAGAAGAAGAAAATCTAATTGAATTACTGCAACAGTTGTCTTTAAACAAAATTTTTTTGTTCTGATTTTTTGTAGTTTTGGATAACGGTAAAAAATTAATATCCCGCACTATGTTCGAAAGCTTTAATAATTCTCATTCCTTTTGCAACATAATCTTTATGCGAAACCGGATTTTCAGCTCTATCTGTAATAGCGAGTATTCAATGTGGAGCTGAAATGATGATGGCAGTTAGAGGTTTATCCACGATAAAAAAAAAAAAATGTATGGAGATCAGTAAGATCACACGTTGCATTAACCAAGTTATTATTGAATGTTTTCATCTATTTTATTTCCATATTAGTCTCTAGATTATGTTATAAAATTCGTTTGAAGAAAGTTGTTTATATTTCACACTTACGATTATTTTAACAAGGCCACCGTGATAAAATATTAATCCTGTAAGTGCGCCATGAACTGAACGAGTTTGGGACTCCTGGTATAGGTGACTGAGTCCCTCTCATTAAAGGATAGACTTAAGAAATACCGATGAAGGTGGCTACCATGGGGTGTGTTTACTCCATGGTCACGTGCTAGGGTGGTTTCACCTTACCTTACGCAGTGTGACTGTGATGTGTGAGTTTGGTGTATAACGTTGTTTGTGTTATGAATGAGAGATGAAAGAAGGGAGAGGTTGAAACGCGATGCCAGCCCATTCAGTTTTATCTTTCCGAAAGACACCAAGGGGCCGCCAAGCTTAATTTCCACATCCGACCGACGAATAACCATCCACACTGTCGTATGCCTTCACTTTTTACAAAGTGTAGAAAGGTTTGGGTTTTAACCCAAAACATAGGAATTGTGGACTACCATCTCTTCTAACCGGTTGGCCAAATCCTTATGAAAATTTCTACACCCACCAGGACTCGAACCAGCTAATCCCGTGTCAGCGCCGTGACCAACCGACTGAGCCAATGATGTGGGAAAAGACGACCCAACAGAAATTTACGGACAGGCAAGTGTTTATCTGCTCCCTGTTGGTCATGCCATCAAACTGAACGTACTGTTCGCCACAATTAGCCGGTTATGTACCACGAACCAGCATCGAGGTGTGTCTTAAATAGACACTGACGCGTTTTCTGCCGCGAAATAACTGGGACAGACCGTTAGCAGTTGCCCGACAAGCGTACCTACCTCTGCACTTGAGCGCTCCGGGCAGTGGAGCACATCTACACAGTTCCGCTATCGTCTGTTGAAACCACTACTTCCTACTGAAGCGACCAGCATTAAAAACTAAAATCTCATGGTGCATTTAGAAATGGAAACATATTTCTGGACCACCTGAAGTTCTGTAACATCCAAGGCTCTAAGGACTTTGTCTTTTACAAGCCGTAAAATTCATACAACCCCCCCCTCCCCCCATGTAGCATGCACGTATCTTAGAGCTGCGCAGTTTTAACGTCAAAATGTGATTTTTTTATTTTTCAACCGCAGAAGATCAGGCCGAATTTGTCACCATTAGAATAAGCGATTTCTGCAATTTCCTTGCAATTTATTATCAGAATCATTTTTGACACTTTTGTAGCGGATTTAACGTGAGTAATTTACCATGAAGTTCAAGGTTAAAATTACATAGGAAATATTAACTACGTGATCTCCAATAGTGATTTATTCGGGATAATTGTATATTGAGAACGTAGGTTGCAGGACGTAAATTTTCTGTTGTAGATAGAGGAGTTAGAGACTGGAATAAACTACCAAAGAAAATAATGAATCAAGACACTGAAGGTGCTTTAAATTGGAATTTTTAAAGGTGAAAAGGAAGTAGGGGGTGGAAAATCAGAGGAGAGCGTGTAGGAACGTTACCACCTAACATTTTTACTCCAACGAAATTGAAATTATAAATCAATGGATGGATTACAAATATAGTAATTATTTTTAAAGTACTTAATTAATAATTAATCTTGTTTTTAGATCGTTAATTGCTCTACTCCGTCAATTTAAGCTGATTAAGATTTTTTATTTTGTCATGACACTAATAGTATTCAGTCGGCTAAAATATTAAAGCTACCAAAAAAGTTTCTTTATAAAAAGAGACAACGTCGCGTTGCTGGAACAGTAATTGCGTTTGTCAGACCTTGGCATTTACAAAGATCGTACAGTCGACAGGTAGCAGTGGCCCAACTCTCTACACTTGCTAATTCATTTAATAACTCAGACTTCAAATAAGTCGTATGAATTTTCCGCACAAAAAGCTGCTCTTTTAATGAAGAGTTTTATGATCTGAACGATTTGGCAAACTCTCACCTTAATTAATTAAGTCTTAAAATGTTAAGCATTCCTCTTACATCATTTATCTCTGATTTGATGCAACTTCTTTGTGTCATGGTTCAATGTTTTAGTTTCCATTTACAACATCGGCCTGAACTATCTGTTTCACATGAACTAAAATTTTCGTATAGGAGTTATTTTTTGCCACTGTACCATATCTTACTAACCGTTAGATCAGGTAGATATTTATAAACCATACATTTGTGATAAATTACCAACATTTATTACTTTATTTTTGCAAAATCAGTTTTAGTGCTATTATTTATAGCTCCTTCTTATTTATCAAATCCGATGAAAGGAAAAAATTTTCAAGCTCTGCTCTGACCATGCTCTGAAAGATAATACTAATTATTTTGTACATATGCTTATTCATCAATAACACCACACACTATCACAGTTATGATATTCTTTGCAACTCCAAGAAAAATAGATAATCTCCTTGTTGGGGAAAGAAATCTTATCTTACTATTTAAAGAAATCTTCGAGAGTGTTTTTTTTTTTTTAATTTTTTATTTTTTTCTCTAAGAAATTACTGGCTTATGCGCTCGTAAGCGAGCGCGCGGCGAAGAAAGAAGATATGACTGCGTCTGTGTGCCGTTGCCCTTGTTGTTGTCTACCCGGAAAGCTACACTGCGAGGCGTGTCGTATCCGCTTACAATGTCGCACGGTACCGGTACAAGGGTTTACATGTGCGTTTATTCAGAAAAACTTTCACCAGTTATTCCGACTTATAATATTTTCTGTGTTCGGTGGTTGCGAAGCTATGGATTCAATTGAAAAATATTTGCGCAATGTTTATCTCTGGTTATTTCTTTGTAATTGTTTAGTTAGATCTATGCTGGTACCTTATTCATTCAAACACCAATCTTAAAAAAGTCTTTACGGCAAACGAGAGAAGAAAGTTTACCATATCTTTATAAATGTTTCATCTTAGTTCCAAATTGAGCCGGTATCAACGATGTCAATTTGTAACTGGTTCTTTTATTTTTTATTCTACGAATAAGTCATTTAAGACAGGTACTTGCGAATATGAGAAATTTTCAAGATCAAGTTTCTCTTCATACACGCGTTTCATCTTACCCTATTATCAGATTGCAGTCGAAACTTTTACGAAAATTGCAAAATGATTTTCATAATCTGTCTGTATTTCGTTTAATCTGAAACGTTATATATTATTATTATAGAGATACAGTTTGTACTTTACATGTACAAGGGAGCGACTATTGGCGTTTCAGTAGCTGGAGATGTATGGGTAGAGTCAACATTAGAGTGTCCGAAAACAGTAATGACACAATTACACCTCAAGCTTAATCGAAAGATACTTTTGCCAGTGTAACTGTTCGGTGAGATGTCGGTGTATTTTTAAGGCTTTACGCCTCGTCGACGTCGAGGTCAATAGAGACGGAAAGGACTGGTGGAAAGGAACGGGAAGTAATTTGGCCATCGCCCCTTTAAGGGAACCATCCCGGCATTCTTTAGCAGTGATTTGGGGAACCCAAATCTGGATGGCTGGAAGGAGATTTGAACCCAAGTCCACTCGAATGCGAGGTCAGAGCGTTACCGTGCACCCACCACGCTCCGTATGACGGTGTGGGCTGACCATCACACTGATCTTTTGAATAGTTCAGATAAAATTTACATGAACCAACATGGGGGTGGAGGGGGGTGAAGAAATGTTGGGGATTGGAGGGGGGGGTTAAGAAATGTCGAGTAGGGGGGCGACTTGTTAGGGAGCTCTACGCAGTCGAAAGTACTATGTCTCCTTCCCCGCCATTTATAGTTGAAAACCATTCTAACATCACATATTTAGTGGGATTCCTCTGAGATCTTATTATTGTACTGAAAAGTAGGCATGGCACTTTGGATTTTTTCTTTTGGCGGAAGACAGAGGAAAACCGAAGTATATGAACGTTTAGCTGCGTATATAGAAACAGATTCTTTACTCTACAGAACTCGTAGCAGTCTTTCCTCAACCCTCTTCACGAAAACACCGTTTACAAACTTTTTCCATCAGAATCAAAACTAAACCGAGAATGTTAAATATTTAGATGTATTAGATGAGCAAACAATGTGAGAGCTTAGCCCTGTGGCGGCAGGAGAACGTAATGTTTTTGTGATGAGTGTGTTGGTGGGGATGAGCTCCTTGTGAAGGCCGCCGCTGGAGGCGCTACTAGCGGTACCGTTAGCCGGGCGACTCCCACGCTGACCTACAACCACAACTACTCGGTCACTGGAGATCTCCTCAAATCCCAGTCGACTTCCAACCCAAAGGCATACCTAAAAATCAGCAAATACTATGCCACTGAGTGTCATAAGTTTTAAAAGCCACAATACTCCATTTTTGAAGGTTCTAGCCCTCGTTTATGTTTTTTCTGCACGATGCGGAAGAACGGGTATCTTATAAGAACTGGCCTGTGCGACGCTCATGTACATTAAATTAACGGTAGTGCCTATGTTAGGCGAAAACAAGAAGCCTTCACAAAATTCGACAAGAATAGGTTTAAAAATCCGACCGAGCGTGGTCGATGAGCGGTTAACGCTCCGGCCTCGCATCCGGGAAGACACTGGCGCCGGTTCGAATCTCCGTCGGGGCAGCCAGATTTGACTTTTCCATGGTTTCCCCAGGCGAATGCCGGGATGCTTCCTTCAAAAAAGGTCATGGCCGAATTCCCTGTACCCAGTCCCATCCCGCCTCTAATGACTTCGACGTCGACAAAGCGTAAAGCCGTAAGTGAAAAAAAAGAAGAAGCTAAAAACGCGATCTCTTTACGTCCTCTCACTCAAATTCAGGAAGTTATTCTGGAAGACGGAGATTTAGTACAAAGCGAAAACTCCGCATGTTAGAGACCAGACGTGAGCAAACTAGTGCTTTACACAATTGCCTGCTAAACTCTCTTGTGAAAGGAATAATTCGCTACACAACTGCAAAGCTGTTGTTGCATGGAGCTACAGCTGCAATCATCGCTGTTATTTTCCACCAAGAAGGTGATTTATAATAGAAATTAACGGTACCATCCGGCTGGACACCCATGAAGATACTTTGCAGAAAAAAAAGTTTCAATAAAATGACAAGATAAAAAAAGTTTTCCTTCGACAAATTATGCGTTTTGAACGGAGTAATAGCAGAAGGAAACTTGGATACTATTATAATCCTATTAAACAATTTTTTAACATAAGAACGTTCTTTTTTAAGTACTCCATACTAACTTAGTAAGATAAGATCTTAAACTTTTGGCACCAACTATAGAGCTGCAGACCACGCACAGTTACTCATCTGTATTAATTCCTATCCACTTGAATGTTGCGGATTCCTTTGAGTTCAGCAAACGCTTTTAACCGTCCGAACCGACATATTTTATGATGAACCAGACATCTTTCCCTCGAACAGATCAGGCGCGCATGAGGAAGTGTTTGCAGAGCAGACGGCGTCTTGTGGCTACGCCAGCGCCACAGATTTCCTGGTCTCACTCTCTGAATGCCAATGAGACTCTCTTCAGCTCGGACACAAAGCGGACGGTAATACACGTAAACCTAACGATTTTCCTACTTTGCGCGATGGATTATATCACAAGTATACGGTAATCATGAAAATAATGGTCAGTAAAAGATTTCAAAATATGAGGCAAAGAAAATTTTTGAAAAGGAATTTAATGCTTGCACTTAAATGCAGACGATAATTAGTGCATCAAACTGCAAGATGAATTTCTTTTAACGGCGAGGATACGGCTCTCCTGTAATCCTGAATCGCCTCCAAAAATATCTAACATGTCACCAGAACCCAGTACTGACTTAAATTTTCATTTGTTCAGCAACTTGGTTCGAAATAATAAATTCCAAACAAATTAATAGTATCGGCATTTCTGTAAAATGGTATTCAAAACACTGCTCCATATTAATCTGACATTTTCGATAGCTTATCAGTAATATTAAAATCCTACATCATATATTATTATCAGCTACTCACAAGTTGTTAGTTTTCCTGACATTTCTGTGTGCAGGTTAAAGATTGTTTTACAGTTACCTAGAATATATAAACGTTTATACCCCAAAACAAAAGTAACAACAACATATGAATAATAATATATAGTAGATTAAAGATAAGCAGAGATTCAAAATAAAAATACTGGAGAAAAAAAACATATTTTATAAATTACAAAATTTGCAGTTATACTTTGCTAATTAATATATCTTCCATATTTTTGTAATTAAATAATTCTTATAAAATAATAATAATCGCGTTGACTGTAATGCAGAATTGCGTGTTTTTCAGAGCACTAGAGAATGTCGCTGTTCCTTGCACAACTTAGTTTATGATTACATACTTACTATGATTAAATTTGGTTCAGGCTCGTCATTCGTCAAAGTTTGTGTGCAGGAAAACGCTGGAAATAGTTACTGCATTAGTAGAACAATTGCATGAAAAACAAATTTATATTGCATTGATATTCGGTACTGCTTTATTGGTTGGAGGTACTCCAACAATCTATCAACTAGACGCTAATATGTTCGCCCTATTGACACTGACTGTACCAAAAAAACAAAAAAAACAAAAAAAAAATTAGGTTGGATTTATTAATCTGATTTTGTTGTACTTTGAATACCCAGTAAGGAGTAATGTTTATCCTTTAAGTTACTTCTGTTGGAAATCGTACTATATAAAGTTATAAGCGAATAAAAGACATATGGCCAACTTTTTTAAAAGTCACGAATATTTCAGTGATTAAGTAAAAATCTGTTATTTACAGGATATGAGATATATAACAGCATTTTTCTTACAATAGTCTAATCATTTGAAGATGGCATAAAAAATTGCCGTTCGTTTAAGGACTGAGTTAAGGACAGTTTTGTAGTAGGTGTGATGGATTGCGGTACATGATGGGGTTGGTAACATAAGACTGGTCAAGAAAAACAAAATAAAAGGCATTGAGTATTGTTTATTTCTATTTTTTTTTTTTTTTTTTTTTTTTTTTTTTTTGGCGTGTAGGTTGGGGAGCGTGCATAAACCACGTAGCTCCATTTTGCCCTCCTGTGAACCCCCTCTCCTCCCCACGTAGCCCTAAGTGGCTTTTGGCTTTTGCCTCTACCCCCCCCCCCCTCCCCACGTAACACGTAGCTTTTTCCCTTTTGATTCCAGAAGACATTTTGTACTGTTTTCTCTCGTCGCACTATTGTAAATTACATACAGAGATAATTAACTGAGGGAAATAAATATTCACAAGCTGTTGTGAGTTCTGTTCCTCATTTTAACTGTGAAAAATGTTATGAAAGGAAAGCTACGTGGCCTGGCTCGAGACTCTCCCCCTCCCCCCATGTAGCCCAGCGTAGCCTTCCAGCCACCCCCCCCCCCCCCTTTTTCGACCGAGCCACGTAGTTTGTGCACGGTCCCTTGGTGGTATAGTGTAACATCTAGACTACAGTAACATTATTATTCATTTGGTTACTAAATAATAAAGAGTCTGGTCAATATGTAAATAACTTTTAATAGTTCATCTCCAGGTTCATAACTGCGTACCGTACGGATTCAAAACATACTGTTAGATTTATTATGTTATAACGGTACAGTAAAATATTCCCAGATGTTAATGATATACACATAGTTGAAAATTAGGCGCACGTAAGTAAGGAGTCCGCAGCATCCTCGGGTTGAAAAAGGTTGAAGAAAATTACCCTAAAGCAGGGACCCACGGCGGATCGTGGACCTATCCTAAGGGGTCCGTGAACAAAATTAAATTAATAATTACGAAAACATAAATGGAAGCCAGAGAAGACGCGAACTCTGGTCATAATGTGGGTGATGCGGGTCAGGCTATTAAATGACAGCTCGAGAATAGCCGCTTTCCAATTATTATTACTATTATTAAGGGGTCTCTGTCTCTAAGGCAGGGGTGGCCAACTCGCGGCCCGCGAGATTCATCACACTTTTACAAAGTTAGTTTTGAACAAAATTAATGGTGTTCAACAAGTTGCGAGTGACCATGATTCAGCCGAGACATGAGAGCGGGACCGTTACCGAGGAGATGGCCTGATGGATCCGCCAGCCAGCGCGCATGTGTTGATGTGGGTCACGGGGCTCAAGGTGAACAGAGCAACGGGACCCGATTCCTTACACTGCGCTAACGAGCCGAAGCGGTAAACTCGCCTCACACGATGGTGCAGTTGTAAGCCGATTTTGTATCCCCTCTTTGTCGCACCCCGGAAACTGTTTAATGTATTTCCAAAATAATTGCACTTTAAATTCATGAACAGTTATAGAAAATACGTAACTGGGTAGGCAAATGTCAGAAGCAAGATTGAAAAAGAATTAAGAGCACGTGTAAGGGTGATGAGTGAACATAAGCGCGACACCGTGGATTCTCGTAATTTAATACATGAAAATTATGCTTAATGTATTAATCTTCACTTTCTTTTTTTTGGATTTTACGGCAGGGATGAGGCCATTAGAGTCGTGAAGGTACTGTAGATAAGGAGCAGGAATAAAACTGGTCATGACCGAAATGGCGCAATTCGACTGGAGTGATTTCGAAAAACCACGGAACCCCGAAATATAGATAACCCGACTGGAGTTCAAACCCACAACCTCCAGAATGCCAAGAATGAAATAATTTAATGACTTTTTTCGTATCTTGGTTCTGACACGTGTGCTTTCTCTCCTTCAATCGCGTTTTTCTGCTTCGACTAAAGATATTAGAAAGTCTAAGCAAACAAAACAAATACTAACAAGCAAGAAGTGAATTGTACGCATTTCCCGCATTTTATGTCAGTTGCTCGACTACGATAAAAAACGTAAATTACCTCTGTAGTTACAGTGTCTATACTGTTAATAATGAACGGTATCGCTGCAATCAAAATTCATAGACTTTGACATTACTCCATCAGTTGCTCCTTCCAGATATTACGAAACATCT
>JARYHS010013630.1:85977873-86020838 GCA_031002005.1 Vandiemenella viatica
TATGTGGTGAACGCGTTTGTCTGCAGTGTGATGGAGGGCCCCGGAAACTACATGTTTACCTTTAACTTCATCCAGACCGAAAACATTTACAGAATAGTCTGGATTTTGCCTCTCAAATTTAGAAATGTCAGAGAGTTTTACCGGAAACTCAATACCTGAAAAATCGAAACGGTGGTTGGCGAAGGCTTCCATATAATTATTGACTAGGTACGCATGTTTTTTCGGCGCCTTTACTTGAGCTGCAAGAAGTGTCCATAGAAAGCACAACTCGTCATTCTTGTTTTTAACATTGATGACGGCCTTCTTTCTACAGATATCAAGTGGCAGAGCAACATAGGAAGACCCACGATAGAAAGGTTGAAAATTAGAAATACTAATGTCGAGGGATTCTATTCTATCGAGAGTTTTGCCACTTGCCCTTTCTTGAAATTCACACAATTTTACTCTGAGCTCCGACTTCACATATTTTTCATACCAATCCGACAGGCAAGTGCTGGTTGTGACCTCACGCATTTTAGTTAAAAAGCACATACGGGCGGTTTCCAAAATAATTTCCTTCTGTATTTTATATGTGTTAATCAGTCCAACCTGCACCTTTACAGATGGGGAGGACCGATTATCCACAATTTCGCGAACTTTACCGGCAACAAGTTTAAAGCAAGCATCAATGAAATTCATTGGATCAATGAAATTTTGAGAATTTGAAATTGTCCCGGAATAAATTCTATTTTTAAATGCACTAAGCCTGTCTTCAAGGACTAATCGCGATACTGCTGACTCACCCATCGTTGCTGCATGATCATGACTGCATAAGGCTGCCCCTGCACCGGCATACTGTCGGCTTGACCCGGCCGAAGGACCGGCGTACTGACGGCTGGAGCCGGGCGATGGGTTGTTGAAGTGGCGGCTGGGTCCCGGCGATGGGCTGTTGAAGTGGTGGCTGGACCCGGGCGATGGTCGTCTGGGCCCCAGCGATGGGTCGGCGGACTGGCGGCTGGGGGGCCCGGCTGCTGCTGCTGTGGCGGGTGGTCGGCTAGGTTCCGACGTCTCCCACGGTCTCCATATTGGTGGCGGAACTGCCTCGTTGTCGTGGTGTCCGACCGCCCCCTCTGAAACATAAAAAAAGGAGAAAAATATTTCAGTATCATGAAAAACATAATTTTGTAAGCATAAAATAATATAGGTAAATTACTGATGTACTGGACTTACCGATATTCCAGTGTGCTGGTGGTTGTGGAAGAACCCATTGTGGTGGCGGAGTTGGCGGCATGCTATGTGGTGGTGACATGCTCTGCGGCACATCCGCGTCAATATTTGGGAGCATGCTCCATTGTGAGGAATCACAAGCTCTTTTTGGGCTACTTATTTCTTGAGAATTTCCCTTACGCTTCTCTGGGCGTGATGCTTCATCTGAAAAAGAAAAAAAAAATGTATTAGCAATAGTTATAAAGACATGGAAAAAAAATAATCTATAGATAAATACGTACTGAAATAAAAAAGGTCGCTGAATGAAATATCCAAATCACCTGCGAACAAATAAATTAATAATATAGACTACTGCTTCAGCACTATACATTTTCATAAATATAGTTACGTTAAAAAAATATTATCATTACCGAAATCATCCTCAGCGAGAATTTCATCAATGTCTGAAGCAGAAAAAAAAAAAGCTCATCAGTATATGTGAAAGAATTTAAAACAGCCAGAAAAAACAAGTTAAATAACAATAATTTACTTACCAATACCGCTGAATAAGCTAAGATCCTCAGAAGACATTGCGATGATTGAAGTTTTCAGCTCGACGACTCAGAGAAGACTGGATGGCAGAAGGGGCGTCTCAGCCCTATTTATACACGCGTCTGGAGCCATGGAGAATTGGTGTGGGAAGACTGCGCCCACGATGATAAATGTGATGCAGCTGTGCGCATTCAATTACGAACCCGCATCATGCAGCTGCGAGGGGAGCGATAATTGATGGCTTCCGGGTGTGGTGCAGCTGTGCTCATTCAATTACGAACCCGCATCGTGCAGCTGCGTGGGGAGCGATAATTGATGGCTTCCGGAGGGGAGCGATAATTGATGGCTTCCGGAGGGGAGCGATAATTCGGGTGTGGCGCATTCAATTACGGACCCGCATTCAATTAAACTCCCCTAGTTCCTCGGCTCCCCTCCGCTCCAAACTGTCTGCAAAGACAGGTCCATAAGAATACATGGGGAAAAACTGTCCGCTGACCGCTGTACATAAGGAAATAATAAGATCAATCTGAGGTTACAGATGTGAGACCCCCTCCCCGCAATTCAATTAGCATTAATTAAAACCATGGGGAAAAAACAGTCCGCTGACCGCTGTACATAAGGAAATAATAAGGTCAATCTGAGGTTACAGATGTGAGACCCCCTCCCCGCAAATCAATTAACATTAATTAAAATCAATTAGTCTCAATTAAAATCAATTAAAATCAATTAGCCTCAATTAAAATCAATTAAAATCAATTAACATTAATTAAAATCAATTAAGGACCCCACGCAATTCAATTAAAATCAATTAACATCAATTAAAAACTGTCCGCTGACGCCCCTTTTATCACTACTGTCCGCAAAGACAGGTCCATAAGCAATACATGGGGAACACTAGCGCCGACACATTAGTTCCACTATCGCCGCTAGGGGGCCAGTGGCGCTCACCGGCGTTAGCCATATACTATTTTTGTTTAATAAATGAATAAATGTGTAGTCTTTGAGGTGGAGGCTGATAACCCTCTCTAAATTTGCCTTCGCGATTGCGAGAAACCGTGTAAAAATCGCAATTAGGACGATCCAGTGTGATGTTGTAACTTGCGCAGCAACATTGACGGGTGGCTATAATGATTAGAGCAACCCACAGTGCCTAACCGAATGATGGGATGGTACCCTCTCTCCGCCTCAAAAACCGAACATTACAGAAAAACGGACATTACAAAACACACTGCACAAAGATTACACGTTCACAACCAAATGGTCCATGATTAGGTTAGAACATGAATCACATAATTTTTTTCTGCTGTTATCAGCCAATCAACTGGTTTGATGCAATCTTCCATCTCTTCATATCTTGCGTTAACCTCATCTCAACATACCCCTTACAACCTACGTCTTCAATCATCAGCTTCCCATATTCTAATCTTTGTCTTCCTCTATAGTTCTTACCCTCGACTGTTTCCTCTAATAACAAAGTAACCCATGTCGCATGTCTGTAAAACTCTTCCACAAACTTCTTTCCTCATCCATTATTTCCAAAACACATCATTTCGTACTATATCTGCAATTTCATTTTCAGCATCCTTCTATAGCACCACTTTTTAAAAGCTTCAGTTTTCTTTCTCTTTGATATTCCTAAACTCCATGCTTTTCTACCATAAGGTGCTGTGCTCCGTACAAATAGAATTTTAAAAGCTTTTTTTCTTAGTCCTATATTAATTTTTAAAACTAAAATATTTCTCATTTTCAAGAAGGCCCTTTTCTCTAGTTCTATTCTGCTTTTAACATCATTCCTGTTTCGACCATCATTTGCAATTATTTAATAAGTAACAGAATTCACTTAATCTCTTATTGCAAACGATCCTATTTTTATACGTATATAAATCTCCTATTATTACCATTTCTGCAACGTTAAATCACTTTTGTGTTGTTTTGATTTATACATAGTCCACAATCTTTGTTCGTTCCATTCATTAACTTTTCAAGCTCCTCAGTCTGGTTTGCTAACAAGACAATGTAAAATAATGATTGTTTCTCCCTGAATACTAATACGACATTCAAATTTTTCTTTTAATTCCTTTACTGTTTTCTCTACATACAAGTTGAATATTAATTGAGTATACTACAACATTGTCTCAAGCCTTTTTTAACTGATGCATATCTTTCATGATTCTCTACTTTTATAATAACCATTTGACTCTTATATAGATTATAAATTATTCTTCTATCTCGATATTTTAGACCTAATTTCTTTAAAATTTTGAACATCTTATCGAACCTAACATTATCAAAAGCTTTTTCTAAAGCAACAAATGCCGTAAAAGAATATTTATTTTGGTGGATCCGGCTCTCAAGTATTAATCTTAAATCCAAAAATGCTTCTCCTGTACCGCAGCGTTTCCTATTCGCAAACTACCTACTGTCTCTTCCTCTATCGTTTCTAAATTATCTTGGTCAGTAATCTTCAAGCACGTGATGTTAGACTTATAATGCGATGATTCTCAGATTTGTTAGCTTGTGATTTCTTCGGAAGTATGAAGATGATACTTTTATCAAAATCAGTTGGAATCTCTCCTGTTTCGAAACTTTTTGAAATCAGTTTGAATAATCTTTGGATCCTTCTTCTCCTAGAGTTTTCAGAAGTTCTGCAGTAATCTCATCAATTCCTACCACCTTATTTGATCTCAAATCTTTCAAAATTATCATATTCTATCCTTAAAACGGAATCTTCTAAGTCATCAACATCTACATCGCCTTTTTTTTCAGTTCACTTTACTCAAATCATTACTATCATACAGTTTCTCTAGGTATTCCTTCTATCGGTTAGCTCTATCTTCTGAGGTTATAAGAGCAGTAACAGCTTTAATTTTCATACATCTTTTCTTCATTTATCCCAAATTTTGTTTGATCCTCCTCTAGGCAATGTTTCCTTTTCTATTTCTTCGCTCTTCTCTTGTTGCCACGTTTCTTTTCCTTTATTTCCTGTTTATTTGATTTCTAAATTGCCTCTACTGCTCTCTTCCTGCTTCGTCCTAAGCATTTTCGTACCTTCTTCTCTAATCTATCAACTCCAAAATTTCTTCTGTGGTCCAAGGTTTTAGGTTTTTTTTTTTCGTAAAACCTAATGTTTCTTTATCAGCTCTTCAGTTAATTCCATTCACCCTCAGTTGAACTACTTTCAAGATTATTTATTATACCCGTGTCTATCATTGCTGCAAATTTTTCTCTCATATTAGATTGTTTCAGTTTGTTCACTTCCAATCTATTCTGCCTGGGTTGCTTCCCTGGTTTCTTGAATTTTATCCTAAATTCAAAACTATTAGATAGATCAGCTCCTGGAAATGCTTTACAGTCTAGAACTTGATTCCTGACTCTCTTTTTGGCTGTGATATAAACTAGCTGATGTCTACCTGAATTTCTTGTGTGTTTCCAGGTATATGTCCTTCGTGCATTATTCTTAAATAGTGTGTTCGCTACATTAAGTTTATATTTATCACAGAATTCTATCAAACTGCTTTCTAGCTTATTTCTTTCTCCTTTATAAAAACTTCCTATAGTATTCCCTTCTTTTCCTTGCCTCACTGCTGCGTTCCAATCACCCATGATTAGTAAATTTTCCTCCCACTTCACATGTTGCAGGGTTTTTCAAACTTATGGCTTCCGGAAAGCCTATTAAATTTCATAGAAATTGTCGAACCCCCTTAAAAATTGCCTTTTTATTTATTTATTTATTAAACAAGGATTTTTGTTTTAAAAAATAATAGTCACAAAAATCAATATGTTTTAACTAAAGTGAATGACGCGCTTGTTTCTTGTCGCTAGTTGAACCGATTTTAGGAGCAATATTTGCTGAATTTCAATCTCAGTGCAGATTCAACATTCAGTTGATCCCTGTATTATTATTATTTTGCCAAAGCCAGATGTGAAAAACCACTCTCGCATAAGTATGTTGTCACGAAGGGCAAAAGTAAATTCACCGCTTTGCTTGAGAGTTCCGGATATTCTTCCTGTCCTGCTGCCCAAAAATCAATTAAAGACATTTCTAGAAATGATTCATGATGCTTAATGCTTAAACCTGTGTTTATGCATTCGGTTATGACCATAAATGGGTTTTAAATCCAGTCTTCAGCATTACCGATGTCTGGAAAGGATCTCTTCGGTTCGTCAGATAGCTGAGAAAGATGAAAAACTATTTCAGCTTTTATTTTGGCATCCAATGTTGTAGGTTGCAACACTTTCACACAGAAGAGGAAAATATTCAATTATACTTGAGATAAAGCAATTTTTCCAAAACTCAATTTTTTTTATTATCTGGGCGTGTATTTTGTACTGCTCAGTGAATACGCTTCATGTGAAAGCTTGCATAGAAGCATTCGTTTCGTTGAGACAAGAGAAAATACCGGAAAGATCTGTCACTCTTTTAAGCCAGGTTTCATCTTCAGATCTGAACGTGAAGTCTCTGTTCTTAGATTTTATGAGGAAGATAAAAAAAAACTGAGCTAATATCCTAACTCTTTACAACCTGCGCAATTCACAGGTTAACAGTAATGAAACATGTTCACTGCGCATATTAAAGCATAATATGCAGAAAAACTCGAGTTAAGCGAACGTGCTTGTAGTAATTTATTACTTTTACGACCTCTGACAGTGCTTTTTTTTTAATCCTCAGGCATCTTGTTGCATACCAGCGCTTCTCTGCGCAATACACAGTGCGTAATTTTGGCTTCAAGAGCAACATTTTTTATACTAGTGATTAGTCCTGGTATACTTCCTAGCATGGCCTTGGCACCATCAGTGGAAATACCAACATACCTTCTCCAATCAAAGCTCTCTTCTTCAAAGAAATCATTGATGACTTGAAATGCACCTCCTCTTAATATACACTTTTGTGACACATAGGGTGAAAGTGGGAATGTTTCTCTGAACACACTGGATTATTATGTTAACCAGTTTTGTTTCACCCGATATAGTCGCTGTAATGAAACAATCAGAAACTAATTGGATTTCATTAGCCTAAAGGAAGGAAGAATTATAATATTAAAATTACCAAGGGAAGTGATGAATAATTTACGGAGTCGAACCCCTATAGATTCGCGTACCCTACTTTGAGGAACCCTGGCATACTGTATGAATTCTTTAGTTTCATCATATATTTTCCATATTCCTTCATCATCTTCTTGTGACGTTTGCCTACACACTTGTACTAACTTGGTTGGAACAAGTTTAGTTTCGAGCCACATGGAAATAATCCTGTCTCTTAATTATTCCTAAAAACTCACGCGTTTCCTTACTCTCTTGTTCATTACAAATCCACACTAGTACTCCGCTGACAGCTTTTGTGCTAGTTACTCTGTGTTTGCGGACCAGAAATCTTATGTGTCCTTCCACTTAATCTCACTGGTCCCAATAACATCTAAATTAAGTCGTTCCAACTCCCTTTTTAAGTTTTATAATCTGCCTGCTCTATTCAGACTTCTAACATTCCACATAATGTAATCCAACCTTAATAACAAGAAATCAATACGGCGAAGTGTCTGTAGGATTTTATATTATGTTCAAGTTGAAGTGCTTCTCAAAATTTAATACGGATACACATTCAAACTACAGAATAATAAATACCTAAATGGTGTTAAACAAAATATGTTAACAATCATTTAAAGGAATAGTACCAAAAAAAATTAAACCGGAATCTGCTTCGATTAGTTAAACATTTATTTTCTTATCTGTTTCTTGTTAGCCTCCAACGACACCAAATCAGCATAAAAGCAAATTACGTAAGCCTCTTGCATTTCAGTGATTATTCTGAAACCTTTGTTATGAGAGGTGATCTTTGATAGCTTACTTTTATGTTAATTGTTTACGTTTCTACCGTCTCGCCGTCTACATACATAATTCTCCAAAAACTGTTAGTACTGGTGCCTGACGCCACCTAATACAAAATATTTTTAAATATTATTAGCACCGTTTTTGCTGTATAGCTTATTCGACTTGGAGAATTCTCTTTCAAATAAATTTGTCCTCACTTGTCCGTTTCATCCGAAATATCTTGCTTATAGTCCGTTAACTGAGAGTCGCATGAATATCCTTGCCTAAAGCCATGTTGTCGATTTGAAAACCACTTACGTTTCTCACAGACTTTTCTGATGTGGATGCATAACAAACTCTCCATTAATTTACCTACCACTGATGCCAAACTGATTGGCCTGTCATTTTTGATCCTATTTGTCACCCTTCCTTTATGGTATGGTACTACCGCGCATTTTTCCAGTCCTGTGGTAAGAAGCAAGTTTTCAGAGTCAATTTAAATGACGTTTCAAGATAAAGTACAATGCTAAATCCTGCTATCTTTAAGACCTCCTTAATAATATTATCTACAACAGCTCCTTTATGCTAAAGACGTTGAATAACTTTTTATGGATATCTTTACATTTTGATGGCGTAATTGTCCAAGATAAGCTACATTTTTCTCTTCCAAGAGGAAAGCAGCGGCTAATGCATCATACGAGCGTCTACAGCACATTAATTTTATTGGCTGTCTTCTTTGTTCTGATATTTAAGTTTAAACAAGTTGATAGTTAACATTGTAATGAATAATTTTCTTAATGTTAAATTTACAACGTGATATTTCTTTCTTGAATATCATTATTCCTGGGACTATGGAAGCTTGTTTCTCACGAATGGGTCAACAGATAACGTTTACGGAAACTTCTTGTGAAGGGGAAACCTCAGTGGCTTAATGTACTACTTGTACACTCGTATTGTTGTGTGGGATCGTCAAAATCTAGTCGATTCCAATTTTAAAATACTTTCTCATCTGGAAACCTTCTTCTTCTTTTTTTTTTTTTAAGCAATATTAGCTTTGTAACTAAAATGAGAATAAAGATGTAAAGGCCTATGGTTTGGATTTTCTTGTGAAGCCTTGTAAAAATAAATTAGACTAGTCAAAAAGAGGAGCGTTACTGTAATAATAGTTATCAGCAGTAAGAATTATTAAAAATCTGTGACTAGATGTGTATTGTATATCTACGCTTTGGGTGTCTGATGCTGAATGTTCCATTTTTATATTCACAATGCATGCAACGTTTCAGTTATATCGAGTGGCGATACGTGTTTTCCGCCTTGTATACCGAGTTAATAAAAAAAATAAAAGCTCCTTCGCTTTTGAGATGTAGCAACATCAAAGAATTATGAGTATACCATCGACAAACCACACCACAAATCCTGACGTGCTCCACAAAATGAAAGTTAATATGGAAATATTTACTAAAAAAAAAAAAAAAAACACAGCAACTGCAGTACCTTGGCCACATCATGAGGAACAGTAACTGTTATGAACTCTTACACTATGTTCTCCAGGGGAAAATAAAAGGACGAGTTAATAATAATAAAAGCAGCTACCTTCGCTTTTGAGATGTGGCAGCATCAAAGAATTATGAGTATACCATAGACAAACCACACCACAAATCCTGAAGTGCTCCGCAAATTAGAAGTTAATATGGAAATATTGACTAAAAAAAAAAAAAAAAAAAAAACCACACAGCAGCAGCAGTACCTTGGACACATCATGAGGAACAGTAACTGTTACGAACTCCTACACTCTGTTCTCCAGGGGAAAATACACGGAAAGAGAAGTGCTCGTAGGAGAAGAACTTCCTGGCTAGTGTTGTAAAAAACAGTTTTTTTTCTGACGTGAAAAAAAAAACATGTTTTTTTTCTGGAACATGTTTTTTTTCATAATTACTAAATTTCAAATTTTTAAGGTATTTATCGTTTAATATGACTGTTTTAGAGTTTATACTAAGTACTTATCTTACTTTTAAATCTACTATATTTTTCTGGTTCAGTAGAAAAAAAATTACAAAAATATTGGTAACATTGACTGAAGTTTTCTTTAACGAATGGGGACTTCCCGAAAAGGCTAGGTTGAGTGAGAAGGAATCTCCGTTCCCCATTGTTTGGATTGATACTCGCTATTTGAACTAGTGCTGCCAGGCCCTACAAATTTATCTGTAAACCTACGAATCTTTTCAAAAAATCAGGAAATTTAACTATGGTTTATTACCTCTTTTTATTACTTGTTGTGCTTTCCTTATATTCGTATACTTATTAAACTCGCAGCTTATAGTGATACTGAGTCATTGTCAGTAATTATGAATAATTTCCTTGACGTAAACCAACGATTCAAAACAAATAAAGCTCCTATTTTGTATGATAATAGATTTAAATTCAAACTTAAAAGACCGTAATACAGAACTAACGGCGCAGTCTTCATTCACATTGTGTACTTTGCACACAATTTAAAATTGTAATCTCAAAAGCTTTTGCATGCAATAAAACCAGTAAAAGAAAATGTAACTATTTCTGAAGTTATGGATCTAGAGGGGACAGAAGAAGAAACAGAAAATTCCAACTCCGACCGAACTAGTGTTGGTAGTACTGATACTAGTGAATGTGGTATCGACATAGAGGATGAATAAAAAATTATGTTACCTATATAGATATATTTATGAATCATTATGTAAGATATTATATGATTTAGTAAGGTTTAAAACACACATGTAAAGTGTAAGTTCCATAAATAAAACTATAATTTATCAAATATATTGTTTTCTGAAAAAAAAAAAACAAATTAGAAAAAAAACAAGGGTGCTAGGTTTTTTTTCATGTTTTTTTTTTCACAAATCTGAAAAAAAAAACATTTTTTTTTTCAGTTTGCAACACTATTCCTGGCTTAAAAAAATCTGAGAACCTGGACGTCCAAGAAAACTATGGAGCTAATCCGTGCGTCAACTAACAGAAGCAAAACAGCCTAGTTGGTTGCCGACATCTGGAACGGGTATGGACCAGAAGAAGAAGAAAAGAAGAAGAACCTCCGCCTAGAACAATAAAGCAAATCAACGATCGCATAGAACGTGTGCGAACAAGGCAGGATGGTAGACTTTTATATCTTTAGGGTACTGAATAGGACTTCACAGTTTGGGAGTTAATTAAGGAAGCGATATTTGACTGGCCGATACATTCAATAGGGACAAAGTCTTAGTGAAGCCTGGAAGTCAGCCTTGGCAGAACTCCGCAGATAGTGTGATATCTCTGTCTAGCAGCCGCTATTGTTGGCTCCATATTATGGTCCGCGGGCCGTAACGGAGACCTACATGGTTGCCCATAATCAATCAGCCTCACTTTTTTCCCTCTGCCCTGTGTCTTCTTTCAAAAGATTCGTTTATCTCATCCGATGTACTCATGTAGACGGTCGGATGCCAGGACGCATCGAATATCCGTACATCACATTCCCGTTCCTGTGATCATCTACAGAAATACGAGCGTAATGAATGTGCAGACGCGAGCAGTAGTTAACAGGAAGGCTGCCATACTTGGAGGAGCGGGTTTTGAGGGCTTCCCTACATAGAAATAATAATAATAAAATCCGGTGAGAACCGTGGACAGAACCATTGGGTATATAAGAGAGGTGCGGCACCTGAACTGTCTCATTATCTGCCGGTCAGCAAATGTTTTCGCACCTGAGAAAGACGGCGGAGCTAGTCGTAGAATTATTGTATTTTCACAACTCAATCCAGTGGTACACCTGTGAAGACTTCGTACCAACCATACGCCGAGAAACTCCCCGTTCATACAGTAAATAAACAATTACCCGTCCCAAAAGTTTCGTTTTCTCCGGGCACCAGATTTGGGCTGAAGGACACGCCTTTCACCAGCAGGTGTGTGAAAATGTCACGTTTAGATTCCACGGAGATTGTAACTTTTATGGAAACAGATAGCAGGTTTGTTAATTGAGGTTAAAAGTTGACTTTAGGCGTACTTTGCTTCTACACCAAATGTAAAGAGCCTAAAAGTCCGCTATTAGTGGAGCTAACATTCGTTTATTTGGTATAATGTTGTCTTATGCATATTGTGAAGAAATAAGCATATTGGGAATTTAATATTGTCATATATGTAAAAAAATGTATGCCATGGAAAGATGTCATGACAGTTCAGTCTATCAAAATAACAACGCAGTAACTTCATTTATAAATCATGCACGCCATCATTCTACTTGAGTTTGGGCCACTGGCTTAAGACTGTCCATACAAGAATAGCCGCCACACACACATTTCAGAATCTTTGATAGATAGTGTGGAGCCCTAAGATTCACAAGATGACTATTTGTTATGTGACCCCCTACCCCAGTTGTCAACCATTCTCCAGAGAGTGTTGACCATGGAGTGGCCTTAGCGAAACAGCCTTTGGCAGTTTGGATAATAATTTTGGTAGATAAACATTTCAGTCAACGAATAGAAGTGCCTGTCTTTTAATGCATTCCATACCCAAGGACTCATAAAAGTATTTCCAAAGCATTCAATCTTGTTTGCGTAGGATTCAAGGTTTGTCGAAACAATCACTTAGATTAGCCTAAATTCTTTTGGGACAGTATCCTACAAAATCACAGTGTAATATCAAATATAGCTCTCTCATTTGTAAGATGTTCTAACCATTCCTAACAACTGTAAAATCAATTCATATGTTCTGCTGATGTACACTTCATCTAGGACATCAAATCTCGGTTACCAGTGTTTTGGTAAAGAACTAAATCACACACGGTCCATCGCAGAAAGTCAAACTCGATTACTCGGATTCTTCAGAGTATTGAGTGATCCGGATGGCTTGGTACAATAAACTTATTGAAAATCTTTTAGGTGAACTGTTAAATTGCTGAACTTTGCAGTGGATGTTCTGAGATGATGAACCTTGTAGTGACCTATGAAAAGTGTTTACCATCATCACTTGATGTTTCCTGCAGACACTATTTCTGTCCAGAGTGCCTTTACCTGACCCAGTGATTACTGAATTGTAGGTAAACACGACAGTAGTCAACATGGGATTTCAAGCCTCTAAATGACGGCAATTCAGAGCTGTTATCCCATTCCTATAAACTGGAGGAATAACAAATCATATTATTGCACACTGCTTCTCCTACATCAGTTGTTGACAAGGTATCCCTGCCGTTATGGATGAAACTGATAATAAAGGATGGCCTTCTTATTTCAGCTATTTGAGATGTTTAATTAGAGTGCGTATAGTTAGTGGATAAACAACATATCCTTGAAAACAGCTCTGGAATTTCTGGAGGTACGGTGACTACGTCCACTGTTACAACATCGAAGGAGTGAAAGTGTTTCGTGATCCATTATACGTACGAGTTCATCCGGCTGCCTTCTGACAGCGAAGATGGAAATATTCCTATAACGTGAATTGCAGACTTTTACTATCATGTTGCGTTTGGAGCATTGAATCATTTTGGCAGTGTAATATCACAATTGGCTATTTTTGTTTAAAATAACTCTTTACAATAAGTTATAGTATGTTCTTTTGGTTAAACAAATTTATAATGTTGCCTTACACTCAATTCCTTTACTATTCAAAAGGCAACAGTATCCTCTTTTGTTGCGTAATAGTTTATCTCTGAATTTGATAATGATTACTGTATTAATATCTAATTGAGCCTGTGACAGACTTCTTCATTGGATACGACATGACAGTACTGGAGCGCCTTACAAATCTATCATTAAATCGAACACTGGAACTATTTTCGTGTTGACAGAAATGTTTATTTTCGGAAGTCTCATATACTCAGAATGCTAAGGCCAAAATTCTTCTTCTTCTTTCTCTACGTAATCTATATTTCATAGAATTTTCGCTAAGCAATATTGCACAAAGAGAGTTGGGGAAACAGATTTTCACTCACTTGAACGAAAACTAGACAAGTGGGCAAAGAGTTTACTTCGGCTATCAGAATTTGTCGCCATCTTCACTAGATGAATAGGATTTCACTTCTTCCTCCCTAAATCGGTAAGACACTGCGCTTAAGGTACCTGGTTTGAAAATTGTATTGGAGTATTTAGAAATGAATGCAGGAACCGTAGGCGATATCACGCGAAAGGTGGTAAGGGACAGTTAGGATTGCCTGATACAGTTTCTCTTAGAATCAATTTCTTTGCATCGCACACACTTGCGACAGGAACATTATCAGTGGAGTGATTGTATGAAGCGGAAGACCAAGTGCCGACGGTCATACAACTAACTTTTTCCAAAATTTTCTGTAATTCTGTAATTCGTGTGGGATACGTCATCCTTCCCAGAAATACCTTTTTCGTGAATCACTCAAAAATCTTAACGGACTAATGTCCACACTAAAGCCATTTCTCATAAGACGACTAGTAATCTATTTTTCATGACATTTTCTTCAGGTAGTATTACAAACAACCATATCTATCCTGAACCTTCCAGCCTAGCATATATTTCGACGAATTTCGTGTGAATTTTTACCATCACCGCCAATGGCAGTTTTGTTGACGGGATGCTTGGAACAAAAGAATTACAAAAGCTGCTCTTTAAAGAGTTCGTAGTTTTTGTTATATTAGTATCTTCTTAATCATCAAAATTTTTAGAACAATTGTCCTCTCTGTTAGAACTTTAATGAATTTGTTGAACTGAATGTTTCTTTCTGAGAACTAGAGTTTAAATATATTCGGATATTTTCTGAACCTGCTTTGAATTAATTCTTGATGCATTAAGAATTATGGGTCCAAACCTCCAGGTCAAGAAATTTACTAAGATTTCCATAATCAAACCTCTGAATCACCACTGAATGAAAGTGTACTGAGACTCAAGTTGATGAATGGTCACATGGAATAACTCGCTTTTACTGAATTCTTTAGGTTTAACTGTTCTATGCCATCCCAGAATCAGTTTGAACTATAATATGATATAGTTCAGTAACATGACCATTTTTTTAATCACTCGAATTCCAGGTTTTAATGACTAATGTACAGTAAAACCATTACGTCAGCGTGCAAAGTAGGATAATAGCAAGAAGCGTCAGCTAAAATTAATTTCATGCAATTATTTGAAAAATTAATATTTCTGTATTATAAGGCTGCATTTCCAAACAAAATACTTTAATAAACCTTACTCGATTGATGGAGGAGGAACTGATAATTGCGTCTATGTTGTTTAGTGTGTTGCCGAATAATTCATAATGTTGCTACTAATAGAATTCCTTTGTCGTGAGAATGATGCTAATGACTTGCGTCAAAAAACTTTCTCCGGGGATAATTAAGACTATTATTGCAGTCATTTTGAACAACTATCCATTAAACGTTTCAGCAATCTTTCTCTTATTTGTGTTAGTGTTTGGTTACGGAGATTTGAGTTTCAAAACTGAAATCGTAGGTTTTCTCTGCCGAAGTTATCTTGGTGGCCCGGAGAACCAAGACTATTCAGACTGTATAAAATAATTTAGCATTATGGGGTCAGGTTAAGGTAGCCACGACAGAGGCGCAAGCGCGGAAAATCGAAACTGTCAACCGGCGCACAGTGGGCCAGAATCGCAAAAAGCTGGCCAAAATATAAAAAGTTGTTCAATTTGTACCAAAGTTAGTATGTAAAGGTTATCGAAGTTGCTGATTCAGAATATAATATTAAAAAGTGAAAAAAGAAAATGGCGGATCCAAGATGGCGGACAAATATTGCTAAAAGTCGTTTTATTCATATAAAAGTAATTTTTGTGGAATTATCGAAGTTGCTAGAGTTGTTCAATTTGTACCAAAGTTAATACATAAAGGTTATCGAAGTTGGTGATAAAGAATATGGTATCAATAAGTGAAAAAATAAAATGGCGGATCCAATATGGCGGACAAATATTGATAAAAGTCTTTTGATTCATATAAAAGTAAATTTTGGGGATTTATTGAGATTGATGATGAAGATTATGACTTCAAATATTAAAAAAAAATAAAAATGGAGGATCCAAGATGGCGGACAAAAATTGGTAAAATCCTTTTTATTTATATAAAAGTCAATATTTAGAGGTTGTTGTAGTTAATGGTTAAAAATATAAGCTCAAAAAATGGAAATCTATAAAAAAGTACCAAATAGAGGATGGAAGACAGTATAAAATATTACAAGAAAGAATTTTATTTCAATTACAGTTATTCAGTTAGTAAATTGTTTGTGACTATAGTTAAAAGTTGTCATTTTCTTCTTGTTTTTTATCTTCATATCTTCTTCTTCTGCATCTTCAGCTGAATCGTTATCATCTTCAAAGACTGTTTCCTCATCATCTACATCGGAATCTTCATAATCTTCCGGCACAGAAACTAAGAGGGCAATGGCTTCTGACGACAAACTCTTCAGTTTGTTTGATGATTTGCGCATATAAGAAATATTGAAGTCTGTGGTTGCCAACAATCTCCTGAACACGTCTTACATACTCTTAAGTCCGAAAAACTTTCGAGAAAAACTTATGCGACATTGCTTCATCAACTTATTAGTTGAATCTTGAGCATCCTCCGACAATTCATATTATTATTAATTTATTTAATACTTATTTCTTAACACGTGTTTGAAAGCGTTAAAAAGTAACTCCATAAAGTATATAGAATATTTGTGTTTCAAAAAAATGTACTTTTTCATGATTATTAATGAAAAATTAACTTAATATTAATAATTTCATTTTAAAAAAATAACCAAACATTTTGCAAGCGTTGCTTAAAACGTGGTTCAAAGCCGGAGTTGGTACTAGTAGGTGGATTTGAAGGTTAATATACTAAGGTAATAATATATACTTGCGGACACAGTGCAAAAGAAAGCGGAATATCGTGGAATTCGTAACTTATCTCTATTTCTTTAGGCAAATTTTAAAATTTTCTCGCGCATTTTCTGGTATTAAGTTAAATAAAAAAAAATATGTGTAATTAATGATTTTATAATGACATACATGTATTTTAATTAGTAGATACTGCCTGGAACACCGTCCATATTTAAAATATTCGTTTTACTTACACAGAACACAAATATTTATCTTTAACCACAAGGCTATTTTGTAACCTGGTCGGCTGCATGCACCGCTAGCAATGAAGTGCCGTCTTTGACATGAAATATAAAGGAGGAAATGAACAATTGATCGTCCAAACAATCGGTATTCAGTAGTTCCAACATTACTGTAGCCAACCTGATAGTCGATAATTCCCATCCAGAAACTTTTTTTTTTTCCTTTTTGGCCAGTTTTTCAAGATTCTGGCCCACTGTGCGGCGGCCGAACTACCCCCCCCCCACCCCATGGTCTTCCGGCCAAAAATGCCATACGCCCGTATCGGACACGGATAAATGTTTGAAATTCCCAAAATTATGTTTTATCCAGCTTTGGCCATTTCTTGAACTGTTGAATATTCTGAGTAACATACAGTTCGCAAGAAGTTGCTTAAGAGCAGTTAATGTCTCCCTTTTCAAAGCCGTGTTGCATGCAACCGTGTTATAATCAGCTCAGCCGAAATGGCTGGACAGTTTTCAGTTATTGAAACCTTGTAACATTTACATTCGTCACTGACGCTTACGTATTTCGCGTTTTTCTTCGGGTTTAGTATCTACGTTATTATTTATATTCCTATCGACATTTCTGACCTAAACTTGTTTTTGTGATGAAATTAGATCAGTATTGCGTATTTATACTATCACAATATTTCACATTTATTCTTAATTATTTCTGTTATAGCAATCATTACATTATTGCAATTGGGTTATTAAAAGCAATCGCTTCTTTTCTTCATATAAAAAAATCCATTTATCTATGAATGTACGTTATATTTGTATTTTCCCACGCGCTGTGGAACGTATGAGGTAATTTTACGTTTTGAACGCCAATGACATTTTCGAGTATTGTGTGTCCGATGAAGCATGCCTCAAGAATTTTTAAACCATTCAAAAATCGGAATCTGGTCAACACGAATCTTCGAGTGAGCAGGTGAAGGTGAGTTCTCGAGGTGATCTGATCAATGGTTTATCTCTTAAAATGAAATGTTATTAGCAGACGAATAAAGCGGCTATCTAAAATGAAAAATGAAAAATGTGGACAATTGCTCTCAAAAGCCAACTCAAAATTTCTACAACTTTTCTGCTCGGTTAAAGTGTAAAATATCGTAGTAACAAGTGTTTAACAATATGTTGAACAGTATTCGGCCAAACAAAAGAAATAGTTTAATGTTGTTATTTATAAGTAACTGTTTACGATCATGTAAACTTAGCTACTAACACTTCAAGAAATGTTTCTTATTTAATTCATAGTTCTGTGGCAAGTTATTGTATTTTATTAGTTTTTATATTGATTCTCTGAACAGTAATTTAGTGTAATTAAAAAATTACGCTTAATTTGGCGGCCAGACATCCGAACTTTATGCATATTACGTTTATGAATCTTGTAATGTCGAAAAAAGTTGTAAATAATTGAGGAAACCGCTTTGATGGTTGCATTTGTGCTCGTTGTATTCAGCCATCTCAAAACAGTATTAAGAAGAAAATTAGATGGAAGCAACGATACGGTGTTGTCTAAAAACACGTTATTAGGTCTTCCTGTTAGGTAAATGTAAAAGATATACGGATTCATCTCCAGAAGAAGTGTGAACTGATTTGATGTGATTATACCTGTTTCCGTAAACTGAGCTGCAAACGAATGCCAACAACTTAACAACTGGCACATTCTAAGTTGTCGCTGAGTCATACACGGTGACATTACGCGCGCCCCTTAAGGAGAAAGTCAGAGTGCGATGCTCTCCTGTCAGAGCAGCAGACTTCACACTACGTAACGTATGCTTCGCTACTTGACGTTCATTACAGATTATAAAACTTATAACCAATGAAGCGGAATCAGTCACAATGAGCCCACCTATCATATAAATGAATTGAACACTTCCTGGTTTTGATTTCAAACGCGATGTTTTGATTATGTCTTGACAGAAACTTTCATGATAAAATCCAATGTTCTTTCTCTCGTAAGCAGAAATACTGCTTGTGGCCGAAATTTAGCTGGGTCTTGATTTTATAAATTACAAAATATAAAAAGAGGGTGAAAAAATAAAGTAACGTCAAATGAATCCATCCAGCAGATTGCGGCATCGTAGAAAGCAGTCAAGCCGCATGGTAAATACCTCTTCCACTGTTTGCTCCACGCCTTAGCCACGGTAGATGTTCTCCCATAGTTCCCAGTTCAAACCGTGAACTGTTCTGAAGCGATTCGGTTGGCTCCGGCACCACCTCCGTAGCTTAAGTTAGCAGCAGACGGAACCGGCAATAAGATGTCCACTTCGTGGCTTATTCTGCTGCCGCTTCCATTCCGGAGCGGCTCTAATGTCGGGAAACAGCTGCGCTTGAATTATTACCCATCCAAAGATTTTTGATGCATCATTTCAAGGTATGGCATAATTTAAGAATTAAATATAATTTTTGCCAATCATAAAAAAAAAAAAAAAAAAATCCTAGAAAGTACAGGGGTTGGAATGGGAGAAAATGCCAACATCTCTTTCGCACAGTGTATGCCGTTTTCAACGACGATGTATAGGCGAATTACAGGTTCAAGTTATGAAGACTCACTCATAGCTTGCCAGAGAACTTCTAATAAGAGGTTGTAAAAGCGGTCAGTTGTACTGAGCAACATCACGCCTTGACGTCCAAAACGAATTTTAAAAGCCAAAGGATCGGATATGATCAACGACAAGAGGATGCAATGGCAACAAAATTAGATTATATAGAATTAAAGAAAACAAATTTGTGTGGTACAGTATATCTGGGAGCGCAAATTGCTTCTGGCCACCTCGTAGTTATGAAGCGCTGACTGAAGTTCATGAGAGTAACGAAGCAACACATGGCGAAGATTATGCCAGCGAACAAACTAACAGAACCTGATGCAAAACATAAGATTCCAGGAACTAAAAATGCTGTACTAATGAAAAAGTGTAAAAGAAATTCGACTGTATAAGAACTGAACAAATCGAACAAAGAGATACTTAAATCATCTGTCTTAATAAAAGCAGGCAAATAATTTTGAATCACATAAGAAAAAACGAAGCTGGTCAATCAGAGCAGAAATAACAAAAATTTTCATGATAAAGAATCAAATTAAGAGTACCAACATTAGAAGTAAGACCTGACAGCTGGAATTTGTATCGACTGTATGTAGTATGTGGGAAACTCACTGTCGATGAACGATGTTAAATTTCAGTGATAAGATTTGACATTGCTTTATAATGAGGGAAGAATAAATAAGATTACACCGCACTAGATGTAATCTCCACAAAAAATTATATTATTCAAACTAATGCCACGAAATTAACTAAAAAGGAAGCCTGCAACAATGTTAGTAAATAACTGCCAATGCAACTGTTTTTAAAACAATTTTTTGTCGTACCCGTTTCGACCATCTGTCAGGTATCATCAGCGAGAGTAAGCTCTGTTGAAATTCAACAACAGGTAAATAATTTTTAAGCTATTTCTAAACCTGTTTTCTAAATTTGTTGATGGTTTTCTACTTACCTATTTACAGTGAGGGTAATAAGTTTTGTAGATGCACATTTATGTTTTTCTCACAAAATACAAGAACACCACCGTTGGGGACACTAATTTTTCTCAAATGTTAGGGTCATGTAGCAGACATGAAGGGTAACTGTGCACCAGTGATAAGGTACACCTCTCAAGTATTCTCAGCAAATTTAACCTGAAAGTTTTGCATCTGGTTTATATAATGGTAGTGTAGCAACATTGTTCTTTGTTGCAGTAGAGCAAATCCAAATGGTCTTGCATTTGGTGAAAGAGTTTTGATTTTGCGCGCATTCCGCCTCTGTCGTGGCTAGGTCTAAGTTTTAAATTAGAATCTGAACCACAGAACATCCTGGTGCAACTCACATGATCAAGAAAAAGTATAAATTCCTGCCCCCCCCCCCCCCACGGGATTTGAACCAGAAACCCAGAAGTTTGAAAACAAAAACATTATTTACTAATCTACTAGACAGGAATCTTGCTATGCAGACGACTGGAAGACTGGAGTTTGAATCAGAACGCCATTTGTTTTTCGTGATTTGTTATATTTCATATAAGCAGTCATTAGCATATCATTAATATTTTAGTTATTAATTCTGCATGTCACTAAGTTTTTGCATATGTGATAATGTTACTTGTTTCTTCAAAATCAGCGAGGATTTTCTTCAAAGATGACTGTAGGAAATTATATATTTCCTTCAAGTTTTTGTTCTACCTATTGAAATATTTCAACGGTCAATAAATATGTATCTGTCAAATGAAAATTTAAAAAATCAGTTTAATTAATATCTGATAGTAAATAAGTGCGGATTTGCATCCAGAGATCACGTAAAAAAATTCAGCCACTTTCTTTCTTTCCTTTTTTTCAGATCTAAACATGGTACTGGAATTAATTTGATGTCTGGATTGACTGAAAATATAATGCTGAAATATTTTTATATGACCGTTTGCACTGCAAGTCGAATTCATTTGTTTCGTCACTTATTTTACTGCAATTCGTTTTCAACATTCGTAATTATATATTAAAGTGTACGAATTTTAAACCAATAAATTACAGAAAATGTTATGTCTGCTTGTTGGGGGAGCGAGAATACTGCTGGATTTCTTGAAACATGTTCTGTCAGGTGCGTCCTTCATCTCTGAACTTCTCCGTGGGCGTGGATTCCGCATTGCAGGTCACGATCTGTTGCGCAGCAGCTCTTCTGATCTCCGCCCTACTTCCCTCAGGTTCCAAGTACCGCGCGACCTTTTCAGTCACAGAACAACCGAAAGGTTACTCAAAACTCTCAAAGTCTAACGGTGACAAGGTTTACATGAAGACTAAAAGTAAATTTTCACAGAATATTTGTTTGTTTCCATTTTTCACAAAAATCAATATTCAACTATGATAAATGTATTTTTTTTAAAATTACTCATGTCACATTACAGGTTTATCTGTCTTTGCTGACATCAGTCACAAAAAATGTTCTGAAGTTCAAAACTTTATTGTGAAACCGAGATGTAGTAAAAGGTAAAAAATAATTTTGGTTACAAAAAGTCAATAAATTATGAAAGAAAATGAATATGGAAGACCACCTTACTTAGCTTATTCTCTTTACCGGCAGATAATAACTAGAAATCACTTTCTCTTCGACATGATAAAGGTAGAAGCTGGTCTCAAGGATAGTGGCTTGTTGACATACTTCAAGTATGTCTGCTTAGATATAATCCTCATTTTTTCTAGCAAATTTTTGGGATCATAATGAAAGATCGGCGTCAATATCCTTCAGACAAAATACAGAAGTTTACGGTAGTTATTAACGGATATCTCTAACACAAGCTCAAAATAATTTTAATATCGGGTCCGTGAAATTTACTTCTTTATCGCAATATGGATGGGTAAATTACATAAAAACGAAAAGCAGGAAATTTGAGAAACAAACATTATGTTTATTTCTCCTTAAAATGAAGGTGAACCTTGGAATTATTGTTTTTAATTTAAAGCTTAGATAAAAAAGAAGATAAATTTTCCCCCAGTATGCAGCAAGTAAGTTCTGTGTAGTATTTCATCAATGAGCTGTTAATTATACCAACAACGTTGTTATAAATGTAATGGTACAAATATCTTCTACGCATTTCACGTGCCCGTTTTCCGTAAAGTGGTTTAAACTGCAGTTTTGCTAGTATAACTGTGGAGGTTTTTTTCTTATTTTTTTTAACAAAATTCGATTTTAATACAGTGCTAATAATTGTAAAATTTCTGCCTCATAAAAAAAAAAAAAAAAAAAAAAAATCGTACGATATGCTTAACCGCATGAAAGCCAAATCAGCGTAGTAAATTTTGCTCATATTGTAATTCGGAAAGTTATTGATGTAGTTTCAACTAAATCACACGTTAGAAGCTATAAAATTGTCAGCATTATCACGCTGTATTGGTCATAGTCGGTTTCAGGAACTATTTTATTGTGCGTAATTTCTTTCATAAATATAATAATAACTGACAGGAACTTTTATAATAATAGAAATCAGAAGAAATTAAATTTATAAGCACGGAAGAATGTTCCAGTTTTATCTGAACATCTTAGTGACAACAACAATTCAAGAATGTTATATTTTTGTAAAGACATCTGAGGCGCAGTCAGAAGTATCAAACAAGACTCGAGCGATACATGACACCATCGCATTTGCTAGATGGAAAACTGAGTCTCATAAAGGATTTTAAGTGGTGTATAAAATAATTGTTTAAAAAAACATAATAACCGCCTTCAAAAAGAAAGAACTAAAAATTTTAAAATAACCTTATACATTGCTTAGGAGAAAGTAAATCTAAATGGACAATATTTTACATTACTGTCATTGAAATTTTTATATTAATTAGTTATTTTTGGAGTTATTTTTAGTGATATTATAGTTTGTTTTGTATTTTAAATATGCCGCAGCAGTTCCCATTTTGCGAACTTCCTGGTAGCTCAGGGATTAAAGCACTTGCTTTCAAAGAAGAATTCTTTCTTTATATACCACAACAACTTCCAGAACGGGGTGAATTGGGTGTGGTTTTCAGATCCTGTGGTAATACACCTTGTAACAGCCCTAATACCTGAATTTTGAATAGTATTATGCTGTATGAAATATTTGTAGTGAGCCAAAGTTTGCTTGAAAGTGATTTGATATGTTTATTTTGTAATTTCTTGTAAATAAGTGTATATAGACTTTGTTTTAGGTAAGAATATTATTCAAAGACCATTTAATATGTTTAAGAACCGAATGATGCAAGTAAATTTATTAAAAGTTTGTAATTCCATGTATAAATGTAAGTTACGATGTCTACAGGACAATTTTCCACCATTTGAAAGGATTTCTGTAAATAATTTTGTATTTAAGTATCTCTAATTACCATTTCCAATCATTTTGTAATGTTATTAATTAATTTTGTATCAATTCCGATTGTTTTTAATATGTTTGATTGTTTGAGTGATTGTTAATGATCGAGAAATATCGGGCGGATGCCTTTGAAGAATTCTCGTAAATTCGATAGATTCTATATAAACAGATCGCCTGGACAGAGTTTTGCATTAAGTATAAATTCAGTGTTACAGAGACATTCATGCAAGTATTCAGTAAGTCAGTATTGCATCTTTGGATTGTAACAACTATGCTTGTGAATGTCGCAGACTTGTTTTGATTTGTTCAAAATAAACGAACATCTCAACATAACCTTGTTTTTGGTGGACTTTATTAATTAATTAATGCAGTAATTAACCCACCAAAGAACCTTAACATGGCGACCGTTGACAGGACGAGAAGTTCTTAAACATCTGTGGGATGTTTATCTTCTAAAAAGAATCTGCAGAAATTGCGACGGAGTATCGGCGATTTATGCGAACATAACCTGAGAGGAAATTTCGACCGGCGACGACACGGATTTGACGGCCTAAGGCGGAGAATTTTCATCTGGAATCGGCTGTAATCTTCCGACGTCGAGTGGATTTCCTTCGGCCTCAAAATCGTCTTCCTACGGTGAATTGTGAAAAGTGTGGTTAAGTGTTTGAAGTCAGTGTGGTGCTTAATGATCAATTGAGTGCTTCTAAGTGAAATTTAATGTGATACAAAATTGAGGAAGAAGTGTAAGTACTGCATTGAAATATTCAAGTGATTTATTTTTGAATGTTATTGTGTGGCAGATTGGAAAGATTTTAATTTTTCCTTAAGTTTGTTTTTTATGTTGATTTTGCTCATTACTAAAATTGGCTGATAGTCAGAACCTGCAAACTTTTCTAGAGTCTTTTGTAGCCAGTTTTAATGCAAAATTTACGGAACTTGATGGCAAATTTGATAATAAATTTTCCAAATTGGATAACAAATTTTCTGAATTTAGAAATGAGTTAAAAAGTGATACTGACAGTAAGTTTTCCAAATTCGACAGCAAATTTTCTGAAATTAAGTCTCAGTTTTCCGAAATTGATGACAAATTTGATAATAAATTTTCCAAATTGGATAGCAAATTTTCTGAATTTAAAACTGAGTTAAATCTTGACAGCAAATTTTCTGAAATTAATTATAAGTTTTCTCAACTGCAACAAAGCAATGATAAAACATTCTCTGATTTGACTAAATGTTTTGATGTTAAAATCACAGAGCAATTTCAGGGTTTTAGCTCTCAGTTCAAAGAAGATATTAACAATTTAGATTCTAAATTGGGGAAGGTAGTAACAGAATGTCAGGAGAAATTTGAGAAAGTTACAAAATTTTGTGAACAGAATAAGGCTGAATGTGAAAATTTGATTTATAAAGAGGTGAAGGAAGTCAGTGAAAATTGTGATAAGATGAAGGAGGAATATGTTGCTTTGTTCCAAGCTAATGATGTTAAGGTTAATGAGTTGAGACAAGAGGTGGGATTAAATATTAATACATTGGTGCAGCAACAGGAACAGTTAGCGCATGGATTAGAAAGAAATGTAAATCAGTTGGAAAAAAGGGTTACTGGGCTACAGGTTCAGTTAAGTCAGATTCCCTTAGCAGGTAGTCCAGTTATCAGTGCTGATATTAAGGAAGAATTTGAATTTTATGATGATAGTGGGAGGCTTCACCCTATTGAATTTATAGATAATTTTGAAAGATCAGATTATTTTAATTTATTACCCGATAGTAAGAAAATTGCACTTGTGGGTAAACATCTAAAATCTTATGCTAGGGCATGGGGTGATAGACAAGCTAGGGAAGTGACTGACTACAAGCTGTTTAAAGAAAACTTTTTGAAACATTTTTGGTCGACAAGCAGGCAAATTCAAGAAAAGAGGGAGTTGATGACTGGTAGGCCGTATAAACCTGGTAGGGAAACTCAACATGACTTTTTCATAAATGTTGGATCCGTTGTAAGTACCTAGACCATCCTTATGGAGAGGAGGAATTTATTGATTTAATAGGAGCTAGGCTACCTCAGCAAACAAGAAATTTAATTGCCACTCTGGATGTAGTAAATGTGGATAGAGTTTCTGAATTGTTGAGACGCTTGGATGCCCAGGAGTCAGTCAATGAACAACATTACCACCATCAATACCATAGGAGGGGCAGCAGGAGTCCCCTAGAAGGGGTAATGGGTCAAGGGATGGTAGATCGAGGGGAAGGGATCGTAACAATTATGCAAGAAGGAATGATAATGGGGGAGAGAGAGAACAGAACCCTCAATCTGAAAGGGAAAGGCAGCATGGGGGGCAGGCAAACTAAAGACCACCCCTGTTATGGGCCCCGCAGTGGTGGACAAGAAGGTGGGTCCAGGTACCAACTGCTATGGAGTTAATACCATCTTTATGAATAATCCCCGAGAAGATTTATTGGAAGAGGTGGAGGATAAGAATGAAGTTTTAGATAAAGTTCCCATAGTGCAAATTAATGCTTTTAATAAACAAATAGATGCTCTTATTGACACTGGGTCACAGGTTTCTTGCCTTGCTGAGGGATTATTTAATGAAATTGAAAGCACCAATCAAATTGAAGTGTTACCCGTTAGTAGTATGACAGTTATTACTGCTACTGGTTCTCGTAGTAAGAGAATTAAGCAGGAAATGTTGATGGAAGGTTGTATGGGGACTGTAAATGTAGAAATACCCATGTATGTAGTACCTAAGTTGAATGTAAATTGTATTTTAGGCATGGATTGGCTTACAAAAGTAAAGGCTTTGGTAGACTGTGGAGAAGGTAACTTACGGATTAAATTAGACAGTGGGGAATACTGGTTGATTTTGAGAAGACTGTTTGGAAAGGCATACAAGAAGTAGATCATGTGAGAGTTAAATATAAGGATCCTGGTGTAGCTAGAGTTTGTGACAAACTATTACCGCAGATTTGTGTAAATGTGTTAAGGCAGAGTAGTGAGATTAATAGTCTGATTGAAGGTCAGGAGATAAGCGAAGGAAATGTTATTAATTACCCAAACAGTATGAAACTATTACCGTCAGACCAACAAGAAACGCTGAAATGTCTAATTGAAGAATATAGGGACGTATTTTCTGACAAACCAGGTCTGATAAAAAATTATGAGTGCAAACTTACTGTAAAGTCTGAAGAGCCTTTCTTTATTAAGCCATATCCAATCCCTTTGACCAAAAGAGATGAAGTGAATAAGGAGATAAACCGAATGCTAGAGTGGGGGGTAATAGAGAGGTCAAGGAGTCCTTACAATAATCCCTTGGTTGTGGTAATAAAACCGGACAATTCTGTGCGACTAGTGCTGGATGCTCGCACATTAAACAAGCATTTAGTAACAGAACGGGATCATCCTCCACCTATCAGTGAGTTGTTGCACAGGTTTAAAGGTAAAAGATATATTTCGTCTATCGATCTGACTGCGTCCTATTGGCAAGTCCCTCTTTCAGAAGAATCCCGGAAATACACTGCCTTTCTATTTGATGGCCGTTGTTATAACTTTCGAGTGTTACCATTTGGGTTAAATATTTCTGTGGCTACCTTTATTCGTGCTTTGGATAGTGTGTTAGGAAAGGAATTGCTTGAACAAGTAGAGATATACGTAGACGATATTCTTATAATGTCAGAAACACTTGAGGAACATTGGGTGCTACTTAGAAAAGTTTTAGAAGCATTGAGAAAGGGGGGTATGACGATTAAGTTAAAGAAATGTACATTTTTGCAAAAAGAGGTTGAATTTTTGGGCCATCGTATTACACCACAGGGGATCTTGCCTAGTAATGATAAAATAAATGCCATTAAGAATTTTCCCCCGACCCAGAGATAAGAAACAACTACAGAGTTTCTTGGATTATGTGAATACTATAGGAGATTTCTTCAGGGACAAGCTTTAAATAGTCCAGCCTTAAGAGATTTGATTAAAAAAAGTGTCAGGTGGGTGTGGTCCTCAGAATGTGAAAGAGATTTTCAAAAAATCAAAGATGACTTATGTAATTCCAATATCCTCTATTATCCAGATTGGGATCTAGATTTTTGCCTTGCCGCAGATAGTTCTGACTATGGTTTAGGAGTTCATGTCTTCCAGGAAGTGGAAATCAAAGGAAAACCGGATTTTAGGACTATTGCCTTTGCCAGTAGAAAACTACAACCAGCTGAAACTAGATACACAATTACTGAACGGGAGGCCTTATCTATTTTGTGGGGTTTGACTAAATTTAGGTACCTACTGTTAGGTAGAAAAATTATTGTATATACAGACCATAAGGCTCTTTCATTTTTGTTAGAATGTAAGTTAGTCCACAGTCGGTTAACCCGTTGGGCATTGGTTCTGCAGGAATATAATTTAGAGATTCGGTATAGACCTGCTAGTAAAAATCAAGTTGCAGATGCTTTGTCACGTCTACCGTTAGGTCTACATTCTGAAAAGCGATGTCTAGGACCACAGACTGAGGTTAGAATTGCTTATCTAAAAGGAGTACCGTATGAAACTGAGGTTAAGTGTTCCTTGCGACAAATCAAAGACGAACAGGACAAAGATGTAGCTATAGTAGAAGTAAAAACTAATCTTGATAGCCCAGAACACAGAGATAAGCTTCAGAAATATTATACTTTGCATGGGGAAGTATTGTTTAGAAGGACTAGTGAAGATGAGGATGATTGGAAGTTATGGCTTCCAGAAAGTTTGGTTGATAAAATTGTTTGGCATCACCACTATAGTTATGGGCATTATGGGCCATCCAAGTGTTACCGAGTGTTAAGGGAAGATACATATTTCTATAATATGAGAAGGAAGATTTCGAAGCTATTAAAATCTTGTCAAGTGTGTCAAAGATCTAAAATAGATAGTGTTAAATGAGTGGGGAAAATGCAAAATATCATCCCAAGTAGTGTATTGGAATTAGTTTCTGCTGATGTTCTTGGCCCGCTACCCATGTCTCGGGGAGGGGTGACCCAAGTTTTAGTTTTATTTGATGTTTTTTCCAAATTCGTTAAACTTTACCCTGTAAAGAAGTCTACGGCTAAAATTTTGGTCAGAAAGGTGATTGATGAATATTGTCAGAAGGTAGGTAAACCTAAGAGGGTGCTTTCGGACAATGCCCCGCAATTCACTAGTAAAGTGTGGACAGAAAAAACTTGAACAAGAAGGAATAGAGGTTATACATACTTCTGCTTATCATCCAGCAGGAAATCCCGTAGAACGCCTAATGAGGGGAAATTGGACGTTGGTTTAGGACATATTGTACAGACCAACACAGTAAGTGGGCATGTGAAGTAGAAAATTTTGAAAATGTAATTAACTCTATACCTAGTGATACAACTGAAATACCACCCATTGAGCTGATGTTTAAGAAACCGGCTAACAGATTAATTCGAGAATGTGTTAGTTTTCCAAATAGAAAGAATTTCAACTATGAGGAAAAGGTAGCTTTAGCTCTTAAAAATTTAAAGCAAAAAGCACAAGGAGAAAGAAAAGGCATGATGAAGGTCAGAAGTGTATAGAATATAAAGTGGGTGATTTGGTGTTAGTTGAAGTTCATAGTAAGTCGTCAGCTTTGCGACAAGAGACTCGTAAGTTTAACCGTTTGTTTGAAGGCCCTTTCAGGATAGAGTCTATACCAAGGAAAAACTCTTATGAGCTAATTGACCCTGAGAGTGGTAAATGTAAGGGTGTGTATAATGTTGAAGCCCTAAAACCCTTTTATGAATAAGTGATCACTTATGAAATGTGCCACTATATGTGTAAATGTCTAATTTGTAAATAAGTATGTCAATTGATGCATGTAAATAGTTTGTGTGAGTACTTATGCTCAGATACAGATGTAAGCATTTCAATGTATAATTTGTGACAGTTTTGTGTAGAGACTTTGGTATTTTCATGATGTTGTGACTTTCTACATTTTGGTGACAAATTATCAGCTATAAAATGTAAACAGACTGGTGTAATTAACAAGCAGACATCAAGTGTGTAATTTGGAGTGAAAAAATTGTAACTTAAGGTGATGGCATTGAACGTTTGTTGTGTAAAAACAGTAAATGATAAAATAATTGGACCTGAGAAAAGACAATTATTGTAACCCAAAATCAGTGCCATGGACTATGTGCAGATGTTGTATGTGATAAAGAATTGTACTTGTTCATTGTAAAAGTCATTATGGTTGATTGATTGTAATCTGTCCGTGTCTGCATTATGTGTACATTCAACCTGCTTAGATTCGTGACGGATTCAATCAATTTTATCTGTGTAAAATAAAGTGAATCCTGGGGAGGGGTTGTAACAGCCCTAATACCTGAATTTTGAATAGTATTATGCTGTATGAAATATTTGTAGTGAGCCAAAGTTTGCTTGAAAGTGATTTGATATGTTTATTTTGTAATTTCTTGTAAATAAGTGTATATAGACTTTGTTTTAGGTAAGAATATTATTTCAAAGACCATTTAATATGTTTAAGAACCGAATGATGCAAGTAAATTTATTAAAAGTTTGTAATTCCATGTATAAATGTAAGTTACGATGTCTACAGGACAATTTTCCACCATTTGAAAGGATTTCTGTAAATAATTTTGTATTTAAGTATCTCTAATTACCATTTCCAATCATTTTGTAATGTTATTAATTAATTTTGTATCAATTCCGATTGTTTTTAATATGTTTGATTGTTTGAGTGATTGTTAATGATCGAGAAATATCGGGCGGATGCCTTTGAAGAATTCTCGTAAATTCGATAGATTCTATATAAACAGATCGCCTGGACAGAGTTTTGCATTAAGTATAAATTCAGTGTTGCAGAGACATTCATGCAAGTATTCAGTAAGTCAGTATTGCATCTTTGGATTGTAACAACTATGCTTGTGAATGTCGCAGACTTGTTTTGATTTGTTCAAAATAAACGAACATCTCAACATAACCTTGTTTTTGGTGGACTTTATTAATTAATTAATGCAGTAATTAACCCACCAAAGAACCTTAACAACCTTCTTCGTGAAAAAATATATATAAGGCACCAACTTTCATGGTAATCGGTCAAACGAACGCGACTGCAGCTTTTAATAAAGAACATTGACAAAAGTTAATGGGGTTGAAGAAGGGAAAGGGGTTGAGCTTTGGCAAACCAAATGTTGACATGATTTTTTCTCTTTGTTTTAAAGTATACATGAGCAAAGTTCAATAAAAAATCAGGTGAGAAACGTAGATTTCTATAAAATTAAGGGGTGTAAAGGGAGAAATAGGGTTGTTTTTTATTTATTTATTTAAATTTTTTGGTCAGAAACCTTCTCCAAGAAAATTACATGTATATGCCAACTTTAATGGAGACCAGTTAAATGGTGTCGACTATAGCTTTGTAAAAATTTAGTGGGTGGTTAGGGGGATAGGGCTTCAGCTTTTTCAAACCAAAAGGTGAGAGTATCTTTATTTTTGAATATACGCGTCCAAATTTTAATGGAAATCGGATAAAAAATGTGGGTTTGTATAAAAATTAAGGGGTGTAAAGGGGAGAGGGGTGGTTTTTTATTTATTTATTTTTGGTCAGATTCTCCATGAAAAATTACATGTATATGCCAACTTTGATGATAATCGGTCAAACGGTGTCGAGTGTACCTTTTTATGAAGAAGATTGACAATAATTAAAGGGGTGGAAGGAGGGAGGGGTTTGAGCTTTGGCAGACCAAATGTTGACAGGATTTTTCTCTTTGTTTTAAAGTATACATGGGCAAAGTTCAATAAAAATCAGGTAAGAAATTGAGGTTTCTATAAAATTAAGGGGTGTATAGGGGAGAGGGGTGGTTTTTTATTTAAATTTTTTTGGTCAGAAACCTTCTCCATGAAAAACTACATGTAATTGCCAACTTTAATGGAGATCAGTTAAATGGTGTCGACTGTAGCTTTGAATAAGGAAAATTGGCAAAAATTAAGGGGGTGGGTAGCGGGAGAGGGGTTCAGATTTTTTAAACCAAAAGTTGACAGTATTTTTCTCTTTATTTTTGGCTATATATGTCCAAAGTTTCATCGAGATCGAATAAAAAATGTGGATTTTTATAAAATTTAAGGGGTGGAAGGGGGTAGAAGGGGTGGTTTCTCAATGAAATTCATATGGGACCACTTTGGAGGTATACACTATCAACTGAAAAAATTTCATTTAATTCGGTTCAAAATTGGAGAAGATATCGCTGAACATACATAAAAAAAAAAAAAATAAAAAAAATAAAATAAAAAAAACAGACGAATTGAGAACCCCTCCTTTTTTTTGAAGTCGTTTAAAAACCAGATCAACATATATTATTTAATTTTAATCATGACTGAGTGCAGGATGCGGTGGTAATTTCCCTATGCGCCTGATTTCGCCTTTGTCTTGACAGGACCTACAGTTTAACCTGGACAGGGCCCGCTCTAGGGGGGGGGCAAGCCGGGCATTTGCCCGGGGCGCTAAAATTTAGGGGCGCCATTTCGGCTGTAAGTGTGAGAAAAATATTAATGATATTAATGTGTTAAATACCCAAATAATAAAAAAAAAATCCACATACCGATTTTTTCGTTCGTTAAAAACTTCCAGTTCTTAGCTATTTGGGTGCGCCCCTAGAGACTTCGAAGAGACGGGGTGCGGAACTCATAGGGGCGCGCCGTTGTCCAGCCGCCTCTGTGTAAATTGCGCTATAGGAGCAACTTCAAAATGTGCCATGTCCGCGCCACGTCTCTTCTGTGTCAATTGGGCCTTAGCACGCGAGTTGAACGCTGTTTCGACTTTTGTTGTTTCAACTTGCTTATTATTGCTAATTATTAAAGTGGTTTCATTACACAACAGCATTACTCTTACTATTACGTTATTAGTGATAAGTGGAAGTTCATAAAATTTACTTCAGGATTTTATAATTTCTAAAGGTAAGTACATCTATGATTAAACTGTTATTTAGTTGGATATACGACATAAGCGCACAACGACAAAAGCGCACAACAGAAGCGCGGTAGGGTTATACTTGACCTTTGCTACCTGCGCTGATTCCGACATTATACTGCCCACAAGTTACTAGACACGGCGAAAAGGAGTGTTTTAGGCTCTAAAACACGGAATCGATAGTGCTTGACGGGAGATGCTGAGTATTTATTTTATTGAATTGATGAACCAAATCCATATGGATCTTAGTTATTGGAAATCGAAGTGGAATATTTTGCTTAATAATTTCTTCTCGTAATCCGAGCCTCACATATTTGTTGTAAAAATTAGATATAGGCATTGAAAGTGTTATGGTTGGGTTAAATTACATACGCTAGCTTTGAACGCTTGTGAAAATACTGTAGTTTAGTGGGTGAGGGACAGTACTTATAATCATTAATAAATAAATAATATTAACAGCTGCTGATTACCGATTAGTTACTTCACATACCATTGGTAGCCTATATTCAATTTCGAATGTTAACTGCTAATATATAATAACCCATGATGCTTATTATATATACGAATGCGGTTTCCAGATACTCTAATTGCTGCATTTGTAAACCGTTTCAACAAAAAGATATTCATTAACTATTTTAGTGAATGTGAATAACTTTGTCAGTAGGTTTAATAAGTGCATTGCGCGACAATCACTACTCAACATCATTTTTTTTATTTTTTTTTTGTGAACTTGGAACGTATTCTGTTTAAGCCTACAGATATTGCCATTCTGTATACACGGTTTCTGCATTTGCAGCAAATTTACGGATAGTATCCTCCGCACCGAGTGTGGCGGTGTAACGGTTAGCGTTCTCGCCTCGCATTCGGGAGGACGGTGGTTCGAATCCCCGTCCGGGCATCCAGATTTGGGTTTTCCATGGTTTCCCAAATCACTCCAGGCAAATGCCGGGATGCTTCCTTCAAAAGGCCATGGCCGAATTCCTTCCCATTCCTTGCCCCCATCCTTGCCCCCCATCCTTTCCCGTCTCTAAAAGACCTCTCTGTTGAGAGATGTAAAGCAGTTAAAAAAAAAAAAAGTATCCTCCGCGAATAAGCTTTGACTGTGTAATAACACTAGACTTTCTTTATGTTCACAGGGTATGGAATATATTTTGTGTTGTGCATAAATATTTTTTATATCCACTGAGAATATGGTTTTAGCTTATCTAGAACAAGGATAAATATTTACTTTTTATATTATTTTATAGTGTACATTGTTTGAGTTACGTTCGTGCCTCTTCCAAAATGTTTGATGGTCAAATAAAACTATCTGGTTACCAGTACAAAAAAAGAAGGTTGGGAAAGGAAGCGGAAAGGCAGAATCAATCTGGCGCGTTAAAAAAATATACTGCATTCAGGGTTTACCAAAACAAATCTTAGAATCCAATATCAGGTCAGGATACAAAAGAAGTACAGAATCGTCAGAGAATAATAGCATACAAATCAACGAAGTTTCTAAACCAATTGGAACTGACACCAACGTGAGACTCACAGAAGACGTTATAAAACTTTGTGGTCAAGAATTTTACGAGACGCCGTAAGAAGCTTTTTAGTAAGCCAAGGTCCACCTAAACTATTGCATAATCACAAATTTCCTTCCAATGACACAGGTCGACATTGTAGCACAAAATATTATGCACGAAATTTAAGCAACGGAGAGCAAATATTGCGAGATTAGCTACAATCTTTCACAAAACTGCATTTACTGCTTCTGTTGCAAAATTTTCGACCGTTTAGTTAGTTCTCTCTCAAAGGAGGGTTTTTAAAAATTGGAAGCATCTCGACGAAACTTTAAGAGAGCATGAAATTTCGAAAAATCATATTCAGGCATACAAAAGTCATGGCTATAAATAAACGAAAGATTAAATTGTAAAACTGTAGATGCTGCCACTCAAAAGTTAATAATGCCGAAATAAATCATTGGAATGAGGTGCTTCTAAGAATCGTTGCAATTACCAAAATGCTTGGTAAAAGTTGTCTGGTTTTTCAAGGTACAAGCGACAAGTTGTTTGAGCATAATAACGGTAATTTCTTAAAAATAGTTGAGTTACTGTCTGAATACGATCCCATTATGGAAGAGCACGTGCGTTGAATGCTCTAAAAAGTAGAGACTAAAGCTCAATATCTTGGGAAAAATATGCAAACAGTGATAGTAGATCTGCTGCATCAAAGTGTAAAGTCTCATGTTATTAATGAAATAAAAAACAATTCAAATATTTTTCCATAATTTTAAACTGTACTCCTGACTTTAGTAAGATACAGCAAAATACTCTTGTTATCAGATATGTTTCAACCAATAAATTTAATCCTAATGTTGAAATTATAATTAATGAAAGCTTTTAAGGCTTCTTACCAGCCGAAAGATCCACAGGAAACAAATGTCTGATACTATAGTTGGAGATCTTAATGACTTGGGTTTAAATTTGCAAGATATCAGAGGCCAGTGACTGTTAACGGGTCCAATATGAGGGACAATAAAACAGGAGTGCAATCTAGAATTAAACAATATAATTTGCGAGCATTCAATGTTTCGTGTAGTAGCCATACTTTCAATCTTGTTATTAATCGCAAAAGCGTCCTTGGAAGCCGCTAATTTCTTCAATATGGTCCAAAAAATATATTTATTCATTTCGGCATCTACTTTTCGATGGGAAATACTTTTAAAGCATATTCAGGGTTCAACTTTGAAAACATGGAGTGACACTAGTTGGGGAGAGTAGAATAGAGGCATTAAAACTTCATTTTTGGAGATGTATACGACGCCTTGCTAAGCATTTACGAAAACCAAGAAATTGATAATTTAATGATTTAGCCATTTTGGAAATTGAATATGAAATTGCTGATGAAGTAAATTTAAAGATGTAATACAAAATTCGCAAACTGAAAGTAAGAAAAAAAGTTTTTTGGGATTTTAGCGTATTTGATGTAATCTCGTTTTATTTTCAAAATAATGGCATTTACATTGTTTGTGTGATAATATCCATCTGTAATAGCATTTAAAAATGTAAAAAAAATATGGTTAATTTGTGGCTATGTACAGATATTTCATAATTAATTTCTCTATTTTGTGCAGCTAGATCAAAATTCAATAACTTTATTTATGAATATAAGATTTTATTAAAATTGAAATTAAATATTTTATTCGATTAAAAATTAATTATTTTTTAATAAAATATATAATTCTACATATTCTTAAGGGGCGGAAATTTGCCTATTTGTCCGGGGTGGCAAAACCACTAGAGCGGGCCCTGACCTGGAATGCAACTTCCTGGCAAATCTCATACGATCAAGCACAACTCTTAAATACTGTAGCTCAAACACACATGTTTTCATATATTTTCTTTTCTCTTCTTAAAAAATAAGATATTTTCATATCGTTTGCAGCGGCAAATCAAAAGAGGTTACTTCATCAGAACAAATATTTCTTTTTGAATAACATACTGTAGTTCCTTGACTTCATTCTTTATGGATCTCTTGAGCAATATTACTGTTGCTTGCATGTAGTCATAATTACCTTAACGTTTTAGTCTCCTTGTTCGTTTAATTCTAATACATAACACACCTAGCCACGTTTCCAATAGGTAATTACTTCCATCACTAAGACTTTTGTTCTGGTACATCGTACAAAACAGGCTACTTGATACTGGGCAGAGATTGCAACTTGCTCACTAATCAAGTAACGGGATAGTTTTACCGTGCAATATATCTCGTAGAAGACTTTTTTATTATCTTAGATATATTGATGAGAGTATGAAGAAACCTAGCTTTCGACCTCCGACAGCCTTGGCACAATTTTCTGTGCCCAAAAACGTCAACATTTTGGCACTTATTCCAGTTTTTCGTCTATAACTCCTTTCTGATGAGTCCTAGCAAGAAATACTTTATTCCCAATTTGAAATAAGACACAGTTTCCTACAACTTTTGTAGTACAAAGTTTTTCTAAACCACAAACTAAGCGAACTGCAATTTTTCGAAAATCAGAAAAATTTTACTTTATCCCTAAAAGTTAGGTTTTTACCAACTTTTTCCCTCTAAATGACCTGGGTCACCTGTATATATAATTGATTTATATGTATTTCTGTATGACATAGTATATGTATGTATTTATATTGCGCTTTGGTTACTGATGGTCCATACCATATCACTTGGGAGATCCCGAAGTGTTGTTCGGCCGTCAGGTGACAGTTTTCGAATCACCGTGCAATGCACCTCTTTGTGGCTATTTTACATAACCAGGTAATCATACCGGGTGTAGAGAACCTACAGCTTAACGTGGATTTCGAACCACAGAGGCATTATGGCTTACTTCATATTACACAGTAAGCTGTGGCAGAGGTAAAGATCAGGTTAGGGACCTTTGAAAATCCCTGCTGAGATCGGGATTCGAACCGGGGATCTTTTAATTTACAATCAGATGCTTCAACCACTGAGCTTCCAGACTGCTCTATTACTGACGGTATATATATCAGATGGAAAAATAGGTTGTAGAAACGAAAGCATGGTGTTATGGCACAAAGTTTATTCACACAGTCAAAGTTAAGTCATAATGAGTAAAAAATTGACCATAAATCAATTTATTTTCTGTATGAAATGCTCTCGGGTGACTAGCTGAGTCAAGAATGCGTTGTCACACGATATTTCGGCAACAAAAATTCTTTGTCGCCATTTTCACCTGAAGATGACAACGCATTCCTGACTCGGCTAGAGAGCATTTCATTCTCAACGCCGAGAAGACTTCGTTCTTATATAATTTATTTTCTGTTTGGATGGCCTCTGCTTATCGATGTAATCATCTAGAATTGTGTCTTATTCATCCATTGCATCAGGAGCAGTTTCTTTGAGGTCGAAGAACGCTTTCTCTCCTTCATTCTTAGGAATGTTTTCACGAGACAGGCTAGAACAGTTTTTGCAAGCATCTGAACAATGCAGTCTAGTTTTACGACAACTGCATGGTGAACCAGCTTCCTTGCAGGATCTCGATACAACCTTCAGAATATACTCAGGTGCAGCGTTTTTTTTATTATTGTGACTGGAATAAGTCTGGACGAGCCTTTCCTTCATCCCCATGGCAATGGGTACGTTTCCCGACCCAGGCATTCTTTCACTTGGTACATGCGTATTGAGTGAAACGTTACCGCATGTGATATTGGTGGTAACCGTGCTAGGTTGAATGCATTATTTGGGGGGGGGGGCAGGGTGGGTAAATTTCGTAAACATTTCGTTTCTGAGCCGTCCAGTATCTCAACCAATTGTTCCGTACTGTTCCAAGATGAGCTGTTCCCCTGCCTGCTCTCCAGAGGCTAGCGGTTCTGAGAATTTAGCATACATGTTACTTTCAGATGAAGTTGGTGTTGAATGAATCAATAGAATTTTTCTTTCCCACAGCCGAAATATACTGTAATATTGTATCTCATCCTGGAAATGCATGGATGAAAAGGATATGTGTGGGTTCAAACTTGGGGGAAGTGGTTGAGTATCTTAAAGCTGCTTCCTTGCCTTTCCCTGGTTTATGGAAGTACACGTTCTCGTAAGTGTTACCTAGGACCTATAGCGAAACAAGACAGCTACAGTCCTCACTTAGAATTTTCACACTGACGGATTTTCCTGCTTGGGAAATAGCGGCGCCAGCAACCAATCCAGCTGCATCTTCCTTTACCCGTTGATCTGGGATTTTCCTTTTTCAGTTTTTGCATTAGCATTAAAATTACACGGATCTTGTTGCTCTCATTTGCTGCGTCATTGCAGCATCTGCATCCTCACTGAAAATGATGGCTGCTGAAGTATCATTTTTTCAAGCAACGAATCCTTTCAGATTACTATTCCTCTCTGCGCATCATCACTTCTGTATCCGTCAACTATAACTGTAATGTTAGATTTATAGTGCGTTCTCAATTAGGCTTAATATTTTCCACAGATTTAAACGATGTTTTCATTACAGTGCCACACAAACTTAGGCAGGAGGCATCCTCCGTCAATGACAAAACTTTTTGTGTTTGGTATTCCACTTTGAAGAGATTTCAATGCTAAGTAATGACAATTTTGTTCTCTTGCTGAGACCTTCAGTAATGACGTGAAGTACGAAGCGAAATCAAATGGAAAACGCTGTTTCAAACTATCCAAACGGAAAAAATGTTGATTTATGACCAATTTTTGCCGTATTATGCTTAATTTTGATTGTGTAAATAAAGTTTGGCCATAACATTATGCTTTCGTTTTTGCAACCTATTTTTCTCATTGTTACCAATACTATCAGTAATAGAGCGGTCTGGTAGCTTAGTGGTTAAGGCGTCTGAGTGGAGATAGAAAATTCCCTGTTCGAATCCCGATCTCAGCTGGTATATTTAAAGGACCTTAACCTGATCTTCGCCTCAGCCAGAACCCTTCTGTGGTTTGGATTCCACGTAAAGCTGTAGGTTCTCTACACCAGGTACGATTATATGGTGAAGTTAGATTACCACAAAGGGGGCGTTGCTTGAAGAATCGAAAACACTGTCACGTGGTGGCCGAACAATCCTTTTGGATTTCCCAACCAACAAGCCATATGTTATTGATCATCAATAACCAAGGTACAACATAAATACAAACATATATTTTGTCACACAGTAGCTGCCATTTAAAGGTGCTACAGTATTGTAAAGGATGATGGACACGATCACACTGATATTGCAATATTTAAACGAAACTGTTGGTTGCAATTCTAACTTTTATCTCCTTTCCATTGCAAAAAATCGAAATGATGAACATCGTAACAGCAGCATGCAGTAAATGAAGGTTAACACGACAGACAACTTCAATTTTGTAAGAGCAAGCTGCATGTATACAAAGGAAGTGAATCTTCGCAAAGTTATTATTATCATTATTACTCTTCGTCTGTGAATAAACATATTTTAAATTTGCTGTGCGCAGCCAAAATAGTTTAAAGATCTTAGAAGAACAAGAAATAATATAATATGGACAAGAATTACACGACAGTGCTCCCTTTGAATGTGATGAGGGTGTGTCACCTAACTTTACGCATCTTCATACTGCGTTATAATGCAGTGTCTTTAAATTTTATCTATGGCGCTTTATGAAATAAAGAAGAAATGTGGATCGTATAAACCTGTGGTACAAGACGGTAAATATTAAACTGAAGGATATGAGGAAGAAAGTATCTCTCTTGTAGATACAAAAAAAAAAAAAAAAAAAAAAAAATCAGAGTTTTACGTAACGGGGGTAGACTGTCTGGCGATAACGAAGGCATGTTAACATAATAGCATCTGACCAGCAAAGGTAGTCGAGGGGAGGCGGCTTTCTACCACTTACTGTTTTCACTATCATGAAACAGAATAGTTGATCAGACGAAAATATTACCACTTGGGAAAGAAAATATTGATACGGCGCACCGAAGACCATTGTTTGGCGAATCGATCATACCGGTTTCTTGACTAAAGTTTCAATGGGCAAGAAGATTAAACTCAGAAAATTGAGTAACACTGTCTATATCTACATCTATACTCTACAAATCACAAACATTGTGGGTGACAGAGGGTGCTAAGCGCCAATCCTAAACCCGCCCATTCCAATCACGAATAGTGCGAGGAAATAAGGAATACATAAAAGCATCAGTACGGCATCTTATTTCTCTAATCTTATCCCTCCGGTCATTGCGACCTAAATAGGATGGTGGAAGGAGTTTTTCATTGCACTCGAAATTTAAATTTTTTCGCATATTCTCCAATAAATTCGAACGCAAGCTACGTCGTCTGTCTTCCAAACTATCCCAGCCCAATCTATGTATCAATTCTGTGACGCTTTCATAAGGGCTGTAGCAACCAGTCACGAATCGAGTGGCCCTCCTCTGCACCCTCTCCACTGAGTCAATCAGAACCTTGCGATACGGATCCCAAACCACACAACAGTAATCCAGATGCGGACGCACTAGTGTTTTATACGCTATCTCCTTTGTATGAGCATTACAATTCCTCAAAATACGACTTATGAATCGTAATTTAGAATTAGCCTTGCATACGACGGAAGTTATGTGCTTGTCCCATTTCATGTTGCTTTGTACTATCACCCCCAGATACTTCACGGAATCAACCGTGTCAACAGCTGAATTGTTTATGTCGTACTCGTGAACAAACTGATTCTTCTTGTTACTTATCCGCATTGCCTTGCACTTTTTGCAATTAAGTGTAAGCTGCCATTTACGGCACCAATCGAAAATAGCATCCAAATCGCGCTGAATTTCTAAGCAATCGTAGGGTCACCTTATTTCCTTATAGATAACCGCATCGTCGGCAAACAATCGCAACCAGCATTTGACGTTGTCACCTAGATCGTTTATAAATATTAAGAAAAGAAGTGGACCTATTACATTTCCTTGAGGAACCCCCGAAGTAACATTTATCTTAGAAGAGGCTTCCCCGTCAACAACGACGTACTAACGATTGCCCATAACGGAGGACTTTCACTCGTACATCGGAAATCGTGACTAAGATTCGTTATGTACAAGATTAATTTGAAATTCTTATATAGGGAACTCTGACGGCACTACGGTACGTCACCAACATCTTGCGTCCTTATATCCTTCTGCAGTATTTTACAGTTCATTAAGACAAAAAGAGACAAAAAAAAAAAAGAATGGCATCTTGTTTCCTTAAAGTTACCTCCCTTATTTTTACTGTCTCAATAAGATGTTAATTGTGTTCCATTATAATAGAAAAAGAAAGTTTGAATTAAAGCACTATTGAACGTCGTCCAACGGATTGTGTTTGACCTCTCTTCTAGTTTCATGACGTTTTGCGAACGTCACGAAGGGCTACTGTACCCCAAGTATTAATAGTTTTGTTCTAATTAATACCTGTATCAACACGTGTGTAAATACGTATTAATGATATTATTCTCTAAGTCTAAGACACACAGTGGATTTAGTCTACAAATTGAAGTTGATCATCTCTTTTCTTTGTATGAAATTGTATTGTTTTCAACGAACACATTAATTTGTATTCCACACACAGAACTTTCCCACTGTAAAATTGTTGTTACGAACTGCGTTCTGCTATTATATAATCGTAAACTGATTACAAAACAGCAGAATCTTATCAACCTACTACTAATAATACGAGATGACTAGTGTTGGTATGAACTGCCTACAAAATCGAATCAAATTTGCAAAGAACTTGGAGGTATGAGCCCGTGTAACACATGTATTACACCCCCTCTGGCCTGGATGTATACACTGATTTGACGGTGAGGATGTTACAAAGTTGTGTATACTCGTATACTCTCCTGAGAGAAGCTGGTCCACAACTGGTGTAACTGATCCTTGATATCCTGGATATTGGCTCTGGGACAGAGTTGGCGTCCGAGCTAGCCCCACAAATGTTCTGACCCCGGGAATACAGTGCCTCAACATCACGCAGAGAATTCATAGAAACACCTGGCGTGTGCGGACGAGCATTGTCCTGTTGAAAAATTGCAAGACGATTCTCTCGCATGAGAGGTAACACACAAGGACGCAAGATGTTGGTGACGTACCGTTGTGCCGTCAGAGTTCCCTCAGTCATTGCCAGCCGTGACCTGAAGTCATACTCGATGGCTCCCGACACCAAGACGCCAGATCGCCGTGCTTCTCCAAAACATTGGTCGCCGCAATACTCGTCCACGGTCATCTGACGCAGTACAGAACAATGTCGCATTGCGTTAGCGACTTCACTCGATTTTTTAATCACTGCAATAACATCACATACTTTTTTTTTTGTCAGTGTTCTCTCAAATGATTCCGAAAGCTTCCGCTGTCATTGTATGTATTATCTTGGTTCTCCGGGTGGAGCCGCGTCGATTTATTAAAACGTTTCTGAAATCCACCCGGAGAACCAAGATAGTAATGTACTATCAGTTATTATCCAATAAATAAAGTTTTTCATTGCAGTATCAAGGATTTTCATTTATTTTGCAGTAGGTGAATGCTGTCCCGTGAGCATCTTGGAGTTCTCAAATTTGGCAAAAAGTTCCTTTGTCTGTTGTGAAAGGCTTACAGTGTCGAGCGGTCAGTAAAGCCATTCGAAGATCCGGCATTTGGCTATAGGGCCACACAACTAACATGATATTTTTTTTGTAAAAAAGTCTTTCATATCTATTCATTGGACCACTCTTTGTATTTTTGATTCTGCCTAGTACCGACAGACGACATAAGACGAAAACAAGACTTAATTAAAACCACCCACGCCCGAAGAGGTAAATGGTTCGAGCAACTAGATCGCGGCGTGGCCTCACGGGGAAGCACGAGCTTTTGCCTCAGCAAGTCTCTCGATATTCTGGTATTCTAATCATATTATCTAAATTAAACTACTTATCTATTAGATTTCCTACAATTGCATTAAATTAAAAGTAATTTACTGCGGTGGACGTTCTTAAAAACTTTAGAAGTCCCTTTGAAATACTTTAGGTAAGAAAGACTTCTTGTTTTCCTTATACTTTATTCTCTTACCATTGCTATCATTAATTTGTGATGATTTGTTAGCATAGGACAGTCATACTTATAGATAGCCGTTT